>BHFT01000467.1:0-71349 GCA_004320025.1 Laticauda laticaudata
TGGCTGGGGTTTTCTATAGTGGCTAGGGTTTTGGTGCCATTGAAGTTGATGTTGTGACCTGTGGTTTTCATGTGTTCTTTTCTTCGTCCTTTTACTTTATATATTTTATATATACCTCCCCAAGTGCTTTATAAAAATAAGTATAATGAACCTTAGTGAAGGCTGACATTAGCACAATAGCAAAAAAATTAACACTAATTGCTTCTGCTATAATATTAGAAACAATTAAATTATTATTCATTAAACAGTCATTAAATTATATTTTTATAAAACATTTATATGTATTTTTGGGCTCTTTTTCTTATAAATGAGATACTGTCCATGGCTATACTGTATATTGCACATCATATTTCCTCCTAAAGGTGTTGCTTAATAGATGTTGCTTCGTACTGTTTCATAACCAATAAAAATCTCTCTATATGCTGTATAACTAATAGCCAAACAGTATCTTGGTGAGTAATCAAATATCTTAGGATGTTGTGGTCATTGGTCGGATTCAAATTGTTTTCCCTAAGGTTCAGTGGACGTGGCTTGATGAGTGTACTTTGCACGCTTACGTGTGCCTTGCACATGCATGCGGCAAATGCACGCTCTGCGCATGTGAAGTGGCTTTCCTACTGACCTCCTGCACTCTCCTTGTGTCTTCAACAGCTGATGCAAGGCAATCCACTGTGCCATGCGATGCAACTGAGCTTCAAAAACAGGAAATGAAAGTCAGTATGGAGCTGGGGCAAGCAAGTGGGACCAGCAGCTGATCGTTGGAGTGAACCAGTTCTCTCCCAGATGATCTTTGGAGCTACTGTTTTGGCTGAATTGGGCTGAAGTGGTAGAATCCCTCCCCTGGTTGTGGTCCTCATCTCTATATAAACTTTTTTCTTCTATGTATGTGTTTTGGTGTTAGTAGTGAAGAATCAAAGAAACTTTTCATGGCTGATACCTGAATGGTTTAGAGCATATAAAACAAATAAAATTTCATGGAGATAAGATGTAGACCTGCGCAAAGTCCTAAAACACATTCCGCACAATTAAACTAGAGTCTAGAGCAGAGCCACCAATGAGTAAAACAACCACTTGACTTGTGTTTATGTGCAGAAAAGATATTCCATTGAAGTGGCTAGGCACAAGGAAGCTGTCCACCTCAATTACTCAGTTGATACAGATAATCAGAGTTGGAAGGGACCTTATAGGTCATCTACTCCAACCCCCTGCCGAAGTGGGAGACCCTACACCATTTCTGACAAATGGCAGTCCAATCTCTTCTTGAAAGTCTCTTAAAAGTTGAAGATGCTTGTTGAAGATGCTTGGAAAAGTGGCTTGTTTTCCATGTTGTAGTGCTGCTGTACTCTATCACTTGGATACTAGGCAGTTCTGTTTAACCTATATGAAGAGTTCATACAGATCTATCAATAACATATGACCATTCATCAGTACACTTGGAAAATAGGGAGGTCTACCCTTTAAATATTGAGTCAACTCCAAGTAAAGGTAAGAGGAGGCTAGCCAAAATGTATTTGTATATACATATATATATATGTGCTGTTCATCTTCCTTCGGGTATTATCCCACGTCATTGTAGTGCTTTTAAAGTTGTAGCAACGTTTCAGCAGAATCTCATCTGCCATCATCAGGCTTCTGTATTGAGTTTGTATGTNACTTTAAAAGCACTACAATGACGTGGGATAATACCTGAAGGAAGATGAACTGCATTCATATATATATGTATATATACAGATATATACATATGTATATATACACATATACATATAAAAGCACTACAATGATGTGGGATAATACCCGAAGGAAGCTGAACAGCACACATGTAAGTACCCACGAAAACTTAAAAAAACATATATACACATATATACACATGACAGCAGGTTTTAAAAAATGCTGGATGAGTCTGCACATGAAAGTCTTCCAGAATAATAGATTAATACATTATTTTCTTTAACTGCTGTCCTTGGCGAGATATTTCTTTTACACTATTAATTGGAGCTGTCAGTGTGAATACCGAAGAAATAACAGTAGTTTTGAATGCAGAGACAGGAATTAGTCACAGGTTTGAAAGCATCATCCCCTCATGGTTTATAGAAGATTAGTGTATAAAGTGAATGACTTCACTTTTCACATTCAGTTTCTATTTAATTTTAAGAATTTAATTCAGATCATGTATAAATTTCATAAGATAAGGTTCAGAAAATCGTGCCACCTAAAATATTATTGAACTCTTTTATCATCAATTAACCAAAATGGCAAGTGTTAAAACATGACTGAAGTTGTAGCCTCCTATTGACTGCCACTATTTTATTCAGTCAGACCAAATATCAAATAATCTTAATTTATTTCTGTTCAATAATTGACACTGACTGTGACTTAGTCTGTATACAATAGAATTATATTTTGAAATAATTAAGTATTGGGGGTTTTGAAACTTAGGGAAATTGCAGATTTATAATGCAATACTTTGCAGGTTTTCTTATGTACTGAAATACTTGCTATTTTATAGTATGTATTAATTTGCAAAAAAAAGGTGTTATAGATGTATTAAATTGATTCCAGGAGGCTTAAAAAAACAGGGATATAGAGAGTCTACATACCCCTGTTAAAATGCCATGTTTTTAAGATGTAAAAAAAATCAGACCAAGATAAATTATCTCAGAATTTTTTTCACCTTTAATATAACATAAGAGCCATGGTGGTGCAGTGGTTAGGGTACAGTACTGCAGGCTACTTCTGCTGACTGTCGGCTGCCTGCAATTTGGCTGTAAATTTTAGAGCACTGTGAAGTGGTATATAATGGTTAGGTCCCACTGGCTGATGGATGCAAAACGTATGCAAAAAGGACACAGCGGACGAGCAAAATTTCGGGGTGGCTCCATCTGTTGTTATCCGCTCCAAAAAGTGCCCCAAATTTGCATAAACAGAATGGAAAAGAATGGAAAGGAATGGATGGGGTAGTATGTAGAGGGGATGTTAAATGGATGTTCGTAGAAAGCCTAGCGGATGACAGCGGATGGAAGCAGATGACACATCCGAAGGGCTTCCGGGAGAGAATTGTGAAGCGGACGCATAGCGGAAGGGACGGATGCATAGCAGATGACGCGGATACACCACAGACGCCTATAGGAAGCAAAGCGGATGCATAGCGGATGCAAAGCATTCACTGCACATGTGGGGAGTATGAATTGCGTCAGCTCCGCGGAGTATAAAAGGATGCAGCTCGCAAGAGTCAGCATATCAGGAGAGATAGACCGTGACGTGCCACAAGAATTCTTCGAATGACACCATGGTTCGATCAGTCAGGAAAGAGAGAAATGCTGTGCCGTTATCTTGGCCACCTGGCCAAGAAGGACATAAACCACCATTCCCTCACCCCTGGCACTCGACTCGTGAAGCTGCTGGTGTTGCTGCTGCTGCGTGCTTCTGTGTGTTGCTGCTGCTGGTTCTTCTCTTGCTGCTGCTCTGCTGCTTGCTTGTGTTGCTGCTGCTAGTGCTTCTCCTGCTGGTGCTGCTGCTGGTGCTGCTGCTGTGATAGAGCAGCCCCAAGGCCCTCAAAGCCCTGCTGCTGAAGCCCCTGCCAGAGGAGGAAGAAGGCAAGGAGGAGGAGGAAGGGAGAGAGGAAACAGTTACACCCTTTCCGAGGAGCATGAAGAGGAGGTGCTGGAATGGCTGAGGGAGAATGAGTACCTGTGGAGAAAGGGCACAGACTCTATCGCGACACCCAAGAAAAACAGGCAGCTTGGAGAGAGACAAGCAGAGAGCGCCTGGGCTACACTGCAGATGTACTCCTGGGATGGTGGAAGCACATGCACACCTGGTATGGCACAACTGAAGAATATCTGGGCAAGCTGCTGTCAAGCTCACTGATCGGGAGATGTACATCATGGCCAAGTGCAGCTTCCTGGAGGGTGAGATCCGCCACCAAAGAGCAGCCCCTCTGACAACCCTCTCCCTTCAGACAGCGCTCAGAGAGAAGCCGAGGTCCATCTTCCAGAAAAGGAAGCTACAGTCCAGGCAGGTGCGTTCTGGAGGGCCCCACCCAGAGCCCCCCCCGACATCCTGCACTTTCACCCATGCCGGACGAGGTTGCGTGGCAGGATCCCACTGTCACCAAAATGGAGCAAGAAAGCCGGTCACAGGCCCAATACCAGAGACCAACCCCACCCCCATCCACCACACCCACCAAGCTCCAACAGGATGCAGGCAGGAGGCAGACTGGAGGGCCCCCAGATAGCCACACTGTTCTGTCTTGGAGATCAGGGAGACAATCCACACTGACCTGGCACAGATCTTCTCTCTTCAGCTGAGGTGCACACAGCGATGGCATACCATCCTCGAAACTGAACAGCCATCACTTCACACCTGATGTGACCAGACGACCTCATGGCGACCTGCTCGTGAGGTGCCAGTACCAGGTGATGAAAGCAGATAGATTTCACAGAACACTTCTTGCCACAACCCTCAAGGCCAGCTGAAGCGCTGCTCCTGACCGTTCCAGGTGTCTGCTCCTCCACCTCAGGTATGTCCACCAGCCTTTCCACGGTCTTTCAACACCCCTTCACCTTACCGAAGGCTACCGAGTACGGAGCTTCCCACAGCAGAGTGCCAGCCCTTCCAGTCCAGGCCTCGACTTGGTTCACTTGCATGCCACAGGCCCTCACCTCTCGCCCAGCTGCAGGAACCACAGCCTCCGCTACACTCCCTACCTCCCACCCCATAGCCAAGCCGTCTACGGGAACCCAGTGCTGTCATCCGTCTTGGGGCCTACATCCCGAGGGACTTGATGAAGGGCTGCCTCCCAACCATGGGACTGAGTCAGCTCTCTGAGAGCTTCCTGAACACTACCATCCCCTGTGTGTACCTACTCGGCAGCACCCCAATTTGGTGCTCGACCAAATACTCTCACAAGCCAGCAGCCACCTCCACACCAAGTCCCTGTCCCACACTTAATACAGTTTGAGATAATGGAATGCCTCAGAGTGAGATCTGAGATATATAGTTGCGCAGCAGACTGAGTTGGTATACTTGTATCATCTTTATCTTTTGCTTCTAGAACACTTGTATGCGTTCATTTTGCTTTTTTAAAAAGTCATTACAGTTACTTAAGACAGTTATCTTAATCTAAAGGCTATGAATCTTTGCTTCACCTACACTGGAGGTTTTCACATCTATACCTCTCCCCTTTATTTTGTTTTTACTTAACTATAGAATAGTTGGTAAAATTGGTTAATCCCCTTTGCGCATGCTTGTGGGATGCGAGGAGGGTAAGGAGTCGTTGTGGGATGGTTAGGATAGTTGTGGAATAGGTAAGGTAGTAGTGCGCGACACGGTAAGTATAGTTGTGGGACCAGGTAGGATAGCATGTGGACTAGATAAAACCTCCCAGTGCAAGCGAGTGGATGGTGGTATGGTCCACCCTCCCAGCTGCCACACATTATATGCTCTTTTTTATCCAAAATAACAATCTTATTCATTGTTAATACACCATTACAATAAATAACCAAAGGTCTATTTAATGCCCTTATTCTGTGTAGGGCCACATCAACAATACCATGGCACAATCTCATCAGCTAGTTATGCGACAGCCTCAAGGAAGCATCCATAAATATCTATCATCCTGATCTTGTGACCACTCCAACTGCTCAAGCTGTCAGGGAATAATATGCACCAGTGTCTCAGGTGAGGTTGCTTGCTGCTTCTTCCCTTCGCGTGAAGCTATGTATGGGGCCTTGTACATCCACAATGTCTATCAGGTTTCATCCTTGGCGCTCCATTCACCACTCCATGTCCCATTACCTTTGTTGATCTGGTTCCTATGAGACTGATTCTTCCTGCAACACTGCTGCGTGTAGTCGGGCTTTCCACATGAAGCAATTTGTCAGGATACTCTCCACAAAGAGCCTTCCATTGAGTCGTCCCTCACGGTTCTCGAGGGTTCCTCGACTATGCTCACTTAAGGTGAGTGTATACGTACCTGGACTCTCGCAAGAGATACACAAAGTGCTCGTTCTCCTACCTACCGTCCTTGCCCTGGACAGCCTAGTGTTGAAAGATCCTTCTCTTTCACACGTGCAAGGTAATCTTGAAGAGGGGCTTCATTGAGGTAGTTCTGAGGGAGATGCGTTCATCACCCACGTACTTAAGATATGGCACATCTTGTGTGTCATTGGGTAGGGGTTCTGGATCTGGGAAAACCCATGATGAGGTTGCTTCCAGCCCATCCTTGAGGTCACTGGCGTTGTATACGTGTGGAATCTGTAGCTATACCTGTTGTGCCTGAAGCATCGATGTACATAACTTGTAGGCAGCATCAACCATGCAAAGAGGATGATACTGCAAAGAATAAGCCCACATTGTATTTTGTCAATAAAATTGCAAGAGGTCCTGATTTGGCTGGGAGCTTTGCTATGCACGTGCTTCCCATCTATCGTCTCCCAATGGTGTGAGAAAGAGTCACTCCTACGTCTCAATACCACTCTTCTGCAACGTTTTCTTCAAGCTTCACTTCAAGTTGAGTGGGGCACTTAATGCATGCCACGTATTCTTCGATGGAATGTGCGAGCGCTCTGACAACCACTATCACCCTGACTTTTTTGCTGATGGTAGTGTTGTGTGGCACTCCCTCATGCTTACTGCAATGTTCTGTAATTGTTGGCTTACCAGAGCCACGGTGGCGCAGGAGGTCAACGTGGCCACCTTCAGTCCAGGGTCCTAGTGATTGGGCCAGGTAAGAGTTGAGTGAGGCTTCTCAAGACTTGTGTTCAACCTGGGTCTCAGGAAACGTGTCGCTTACAATTTCACTCACAACTCGGCTGGTGGCATCCTCATGATGTGGCTGGAAGCATGCAATGTTCGGTAAATCATGATCTCATTGCAGCTGCCACCATCAGCTTTGTACAGAGAGTCCAAACGTGACCGTTACTGTCTCACATCCATCCTAGACAACATCAGCTTCAAATTTTGAAACGTCTCCTTTCTTTACTCAATATAGAGTGTAGAAAGTAGTGATAACAGTCTGCAACCAGGACTCTTGGTTCTGGTTGAAATTGAGCAGCTACCATAAGGACTGAGTTGTGGTGATCCATGGTGATCTGATAAGACAATGGTGAGACTGCTGTGGTAAAGAACAAGACCAAGGGTGAGCCAGTGTCTGTTAACCAAGCCGGCTTGCTGGATCATACTGAGAATCCAGTTGATTTCCCCCCCTTTTTTATAGGAAATATCGGTAAGTTCCACTATGTGTTCCTCCACATGCTCTGCTTAGTGCTATACTGCAGGAATTCCTAATTTATTTTCGGGATACATCCTAATAATACAACGTCTTTGAGGTCGTACTCTCATGCTTTATATATGAGATGCATCTGCTTAACATCCTTTCATTTCCGTGGTACTGATGCTGTGTGAGGTATGTTTCGTGCTACCTTTTCATTATCCTACCAACTCTTTTCTGTTTTCCACGCTTGCAGCGGATGTGATATGAGCCGTGGGATTGCTCTCAGAGTGTGATGCGAGAGGATGAGCAGTGACGTTTTAACGGATGTGGATAACGGCCATAGACGTTTGCTTGCCGCAGTATATGCGTCGCGATGTACATGTACGTGGCGAGAGAAGTTCCATGCCGCTCAAAAAATTTGTGCAGCTTTAAAAACTCTCTTGCGCGGATGAAATCTCAAGTGAAGGATGCTCGTGACGGATAGAGTCGTGTGAAACATGATGCAATGAGTACACAACGGATGCATCATGTTTTCCAATGGATGGCAAGCTTTTTTGTCCATTTTACATCCTCTTTCCATCCATTGGGATCTGTTGCATTCTCTTTGCATCCGACATGGGCTTAAGTGTAATAAGTATATACCACCTGTACAAGTTCATTGAAAATCTGAAAAATTTGAATACCATTCTCTCTTAATTCTTTTGGAACTCAATCATAGCCTGTCCATTTAGAATTTGAGTTGAGCATGTATGTGTGGATATGAGAAAGCAGTCTATTAAACCAACAATAACAGTTGCAAATCCATTTGTCTATCTCCTGAGTCTCTAAACCAGGGGTGTCAAACTCGATTTCACTGAGGTTTGTGTTTCACTCGATTTTCATCAGGTTTGTGTTTGACCTCAGAGCGTGGGGTGAGTGGGGTGGCCGGGGGGGGCATGGCCAGAATGACATTACTTGTATTGGGGGCACCTTGGTGGCCCTAGTGCTCTGCCAGTGAAAATGGACTCCCAAGCTCTGTTTTCACCTGGGATGGCTTCTTGTAACTCCCTGCCAGTGAAAATGGAGTTTGGGGGGCCATGCAGGTGGCCCTCATGAGCTCTGTTTTCACCGACAGAGGCACCATGGGTGGTCCCTTCCCTATTTCAGGGCGGTCCCATGGACCAGATCTAAGCACCCTGTACAGGGGCCAGATCCGGCCTCTGGGCCTTTAGTTTGACATCCCTGCTCTAAACAAAGAGGTTACAGGTAGTCCCTACAGCAAGAATTGGCATTTTTATCCCATAAAAGCAAATATTTTTATTTCCAATTTTAATTTGTAGAAATATCCCTTTCGAGAAAAGAAGCTTGGGAACTATTGCTTGAACTGGAAATTTAGTGGTTAGGCACAGATTAACGAAGTTCTTATTTGTCTCTGTTGGGATTTTTCAAATGATGAATTAGATTCCAGTGCAAATGAAGTGTGACACAGTTCAATGTACATAATTAACTCAGAGAAGAACTGGTGATCTAGCATAGTGACATTGCATGGAACTGCATGTGATTGATTCCAGGAGGCTTAAAAAAAGAAGTCATATGCTAAAATCTTTTATTATACTACAAATAATAAAACTTAACTAGAAGTTGAAGACTATGTTAACCTTTTTCATTTACAATGAAAAAAATGTTCTTCAAATTATCAGAATTATCGGAAGCAGAATTGTTCACTACAAACAAGATGTAACACTAGCTATATAATACAGGGAAGAAAGGAGGCTATAGTTCAAGGTGAAAGTTGTTATTGCTTAATAATGCTGATACACTCATCCCAATACTTTACTATGACATATTTCTTTGTGAAGTCAATCCTTTAGGTTGAGTTTGAAATCTAAACTGAATTAAATTTAGATTACATGGATTCTTGACTTGGAACTAGAGTCTATTAAATCAATATAATTTGCTTTCAGAAAAATTTGGATTTGATGTAAATGTTCCTGTTTTTTTTTTCCCTCTCACTTAATGGAGTTTTTTTTCCCCCTCTCACTTAATATAAGTTTAAGACCTAAATTAGACTCCTAGATTTATATCATTTTTTTTAATAAAAATTTTATTTGGGTTTTCACAAAACAAAATACAAGTAAAATTTCTTTTTTTTTTTAGAATAGCATGGTCCCGGGTTATCCCTTCTCCACACAAACACAAATTCAATTTCAAATTCATCTTTGTGTTCTATTTCATATCTTATTACTATTTTAACATTTTCTCAATAATTTTTCCCTTCCCTTAGTTTTCTCAACCTTATTTTCATTATAACATTCCTTTCTAAATTCAATTACATATATCTTTTTCTGAAGTTTAATACTTTTCTAGTCATCATATTTTATACTTTGTCCTGTTTCTGTTCAAATGTTCATTATCTTCTTTCTCATTAAACAATATTTGTTCCCTTTATTACTACACTTGGAGTTTATGACACTTATCGTATCTTATAATTATTTATCTATTAGCTCTATTTAAACGTTCATTTATGCCTTTACAATTATCAAATTTCGACATAACACTTAACTTCCAGTCGAACTTCTGGCTTGGTACATTCTTAAAATATCATAAGTTCTTAAGAGAAAAAAAAGGAAATATCAATATATAACAATAATAAATAAAATACTTATTTATTCCATATCAACTGTCCTATTATGGTTATTTATAATCTTTGAGTCTTTAGCCATTTTTCAATAGGAATTCAATATTTCTAGAAACACTTTAGTAAAATTTTCCATATTTTTTCATGTTTCTTTCATATTCCTCTTTCACTTAAATTTTTATAACACTTTTTATAATTCATAACATGTTTCCCTCCTTCTCTTTATTTCATTTATTTATTAAACATTCACTTACATTTAAATAAATTATTCTATCTATCATTTAATAACACTTGTTTCAGTATTTTCAAGTTCATTTCCTAATATAATCAATACTATTCTTATATGTATAGAATCCCCTTTCAGATTAAAGGAAATCCCTCCGTTTAATTGCAGAATCCCCCTTTCAATTAAGTTTTTCACCATTATTCTCGTGTCTTGTACAATTTTCCCTGTTCTCGCTGTGTTCCTGTTTCTGTCCTATAATTATCTTTTTCCTTTCCTTCTTCTCCCTTTCCCTTTTTACCCCACCCCTTCTCTACATTCTGAATTCTCTCTTCTTAATCCTCTCTTCTGTTTCTTCCTAATGTTATAATTACTTTCAAACTTTTCCATTTTTGGGGTTGTTTTTTCAGATCTTGAATTTTTTTTTACTCTCTTTCCCCCCTTCCCTTTCTTTTCACCCACATCGAATACTTGGTCATTGAAAATGGTTCTTCTTTGTCCGCCCCTCTTGCTTCTTAGGTATTTCTGTTGTTTCTCATAGTCATGGATTCTCCATTCTCTAAAAAAAATGAAATACAGTACCAAAAACCCTAATTTTACAGGAACTCATTTACAATGTTCCACTTATTCTGCATCCTTTCTGTTTTTTAAGTTCCACTTCTCAATATCTTCCAAGAGTGATACCATTTAAAAAATTTAAACCAACACCCTGATTAATTATTAGTTCCTTTAAATCTCAACAACCAAAATCCAAACATCACCAGTAATCCAAGATAAGATCCAAAGACTGTTTCTTCTTGGTTCTTTTTTCCACTTTCTCTTCCTGGGTTCTCTTCTTCTGTTACAAAGTTTCAGTTAAAATGTATCTTTTAGGAATCTTGTTAAAGTTTCACTGTTAATTCCTTTCACTTCCAGGTGGTCTCCTCCATTTTACCAACTCCCACCCTTTTGCTTTTTTCCTTCTTTTAAAAGGTTTTGAGAATTCAGAAATCTTTATTATCCTTTTGACATTTTATTTTCAACTTAAATACCTGTTAATGTCAAAGTCGATTTTTGCCGGTTTCTTGCTTAAATCTCTTAGTTGTCAATATAGGGAAGAAAAGAAAAAAACCCAAATCCTTTCCCTTCCCTCCATCTGCCACTTCAAAGTCTTCTTTGGGAACAATGTTGTTCTTTATAATTCAAATTCCAGGGTACCTTGTGTTGTTGTTTTTCCAGTTCGGCCTGGTCAGCCAAAATTTTATCTTCTTATCTTCCTCCTACACATTCTTTTTCGGTGGAGTTCTTCTTTGAGGTGGCCAAAAGGAGTAAGGCCAGCTGGGGAGGAGAGATGCAACTCTCCTCAACCCTGCTGGCAGTCTCCCCCTTCTTCACCACCTCTACGGGGTGGCTTAGCCCCAAAACCAGCTGGCTCAGGGCGTTCCAGCAGTGAGCACAGATCGAAACTGAGCACAATCGCATATTTCGGTCTGCCGCCGAAGAAGCTCAAACCAGAAGCCTGATTTATATAATTTTTATTAGCCAACTCTCCAGAAATAAGCAGAAAAATATGTATCCTATTATACAATGCCACCTAAGGTATAACTGCTCCCAATCCCAAATATTGCTTTTAAAGTGTAATATTTCTGGAATACTTAATAGTCTACATGTGTATATACTTGTATGTGAAGCTGTTTAGGCCCAGACTTCATGAAATAGTTACCGAAGAGAAAGCTTAGTGGTGACTAAGAATGGATTTTTGAAATGTATACTTATTGATTACTTTGAAATGCTTTATTTTTAAATATTCTTATTTATTTTTAAATTAGAATTACTTTCCTTAATTTTAAGCCTTCCTCCCCCTTTCCCCTAAATAATCTTTTAGAGCTTGATAGCTTCTTTCCTTCTCTCTCTCTCTCTCTCTCTCTCTCTCTCTCTCTCTNCTCTCTCTCTCTCTCTCTCTCTCTCTCTCTCTCTCTCTCTCTCTCTCTCTCTCTCTCTCTGTGTGTGTGTGTGTGTGTTTGTATGTGTTGTTTTCATGAGGTCTGCATGGAATTTTGTAATTAAAGTTATTGTGGAGATTTCTGTAGCAGTGATAATACTATGCAAATAGTGCATCTCAGATACATTTTTCTTTGTGCAAAGTGACTTTGCAACATATACATCAACTGAAGCCAAATTAGAAATACTATATAAGCCACCTTGCTAAAATCAGGGAAATTCCATGGTATGTATTATGCAAAGCAAGCTTTAAACTTTAAGAATGAAAGGAGCCTGTTCATCTCCCCAAGAAATGACAAATTCATTCAATGGTCTTCAGAATTAATGTGTTTAGGAATCATTCGGGAAATAATATAAAACACGTAAAAAGAGTTGAATGGAATTGCTTGGTTGAGCCCTTTTAGCTTAGACTCAAAGGAGAATTTACACAGTGGTATTTGCACATCCTTGCTACTTTTGGTCAGAATGGTAAAAACAGTGCTGCAGCATCACACTTCAAGATCTTCCTCTTTTTTGGCTTGTGTCCTGAGAGTGCAGTTCAATTTTCATCTCTTCCCCTTGCCTGACTCTGCCTACAGACACATTGGATACATGGTTGGCTGGCTGGAATTCTGAATTGCAGTGTTCCTATGATTTACAGCATTTAAAATATACCACAAGCACATCACCTGCAGTAATAAACAATTAAATAATATTTTATTGTTTAGTTTTATATGAAAATATGAAAGGCTTCACTTGCTGTCTTCTTTTAATTTTTAGAAATAATAAAAAATATAAACACGGATAGTTATGGACCAGCCCATTTAATGTCTTGACATGGTCTAAAAAAGATGCCTGGTACCTAAGAGAAATATTAATTCAAAACCAAAGAGTGACCCTACTTATACAGTTGAGAATAGATGCACATTGGTATGCTTGCATTTGGAAGAGAATTATTGTATTTTGCTGTTTGATTTTTATCCTGCTTGTTTTTACTTCAGACATTACTGTATTCAAATCAAACTGAAATGGGCTTGACTTCTCACTTGGTGAGACTGAGGAAAGTGAAAAAAGTGTATAAAAAAAAGAAAAAAAACAAGGAAAACACAACAGCAAATATTTTGGAAAGTCCTAACATTTCTGGTATCAATATTAATCCTTGTTGCAGCAGAGTATTAAATAAACAGACTTCCTTAATCAGATACAAAGAGATAGTTTGCAAACAACCAAAGAAAGAATTTATAGTCTTATTTAGTAAATTTTACTGGCCCAGGTGCAGGGATGGGATTCAAAAATCCCAGCAACTGGTTTGCTGTCCAGTTGCTGGGTGGGTGTAGCATGGTGAATGTGGCCTACCAGAACTTTCAGGAGGGCCATTTTTTGCCTTCCCAAGGGTCCAGAGACTCCCTTGGGCCTCTAGGAGGGGGAAAACGGCCACCCCCAGGTTCTGGAGGCCCTCAGAAGCTGGAAACAGGCCTACTTCGTGACTTCTGGTACTTCTGGTAGGGCCGTTTTTCACCTTCCCAAGGGTCCAGAGGCTTCACTCGGGCCTCTAGGAGGGCAAAAACAGCCTCCTTCAGGCTCTGGAGGCCCTCTGGAAGCCAGAAGCAGGCCCATTTCCAGACTACCGGAAGTCCCATTTTTCCCCCTCCCAGAGCATCCGTACGGACCCTGCACTTACTTACTTGTATCGAAAATGGGCTGCATGGAGATTCCTGGGAGGGGAGGGGTGGGCAGAGCAGGGCCAGCTGGTTGGTTCAAATACCAGTTGGGCAAAACAGATGCAAATTTAACATCCGGTTTGCCCAAACTTGTCCGAACTGGTAGATCCCACCCCTGAGCAGATGGCTGCTTTTCCAGTTCAGTTGTGGTTGAGTCTATCCTTGAAAAATATTATGAGAACTAAACCAGTTAAAACCATCTAAACCAGCACAACCAATTGACATCAGTTTGAGGGCAGCTTGTACATGGTGATTAAAAGGTAATCATAGTAGTTATTGAATATCAATTCGTATATGCATGGTATAGGATTTTAAAACCAGTTGCTGCAAAATAAGTATTTCTTCTAAATGGCAGTAATTTGCACTAATCAGTAAGTGCCTTATTAAAGATTTATTAAGGCATTAGAAAAAACAATTAAAAGAATGCAATCTATCAATTATTTTAAAATGAAAGGCACTGGATGATCCAGTTCCGTTTGTTTGTTTGTTTGTTTTGGATTCTTAGGTTAAAAATTGCCAGCTTGTTTCAGAGCTAGGTTTTCAACAGTAGGCAGCTGAATCATTTTGGAAAATAGTATTAAACTGAAAGCTATCTTTAATTCTAGTCATCTGGTGGCTTTTTGCATCCTTTTGTTTAAATTGACCTTTTCACTGCCTTTCTCGTAAAATTAGATGCATTATCCAAATATTGCTCAGCCCGAAACATGGCCACTTAAATCTAATGGTCAGTGTTGTATTCCCTGGTACTGAATTCTAAAATATAATTATTTTTCTCCGATCATTTTTCAAAGCCATATACATACATATAAATAGATAGCTTTTAGAGATAGTTGGTGGTAGCAAGGAATATTTGTTATGCACTCTCTAAAGCATTTATCTACCAACATTCACTGAACTAGCACGGTTGATTTCAGTCCATAAGCTTTCAATCAGGAGGCTTTCATTCTGTGATGGACTGAGACTGATCATAATTACATCATGATTGTGATCATAATATATATACTCATATATATACTGTTTTCCTATGCAACAGCTTTAGAATGTGTACCATTTTTAATACATTTAATTTTATTTTTCATTTTCCCAAAGTTTCAGAAATTCTTTGGGTGGCAGATATTTCACATTTCAATAGAGCGGACAACAAGTAAATAGCAAATAATTTTAGTTTTGGACCAGTCTGAATCATGATTAAGAAGTAGAATTATGAGCTTTGCATGCCAAATATAATAAGAGGGCAGTGAAGTACAACACTGAGTCTGAATAGATACAGAAACTTTAAGCATAAGGGCTATTATTATAACTTCTTTCTGTTAACAACTGACATTGTTTTGCATGCAGCAAAAATAAATCTGTAGAGACATTGAGGAATGTAGAAGGACAAGACAAAAGGTCTTTGAGACAGAATTTTAGATTTGTGAATTGTACCCAGAAGCTCAAACATGTGCCAATTGACACATGGGTTGCTGAATTTTGAATTATTGGTGGCTTTTGAATAAGTTTTAAATGCAGATAGCATTGCATGAAAAGTAAGAATATAAGTTATAGTGACAAGATCTTCTTACCCTAGGAAGATCTACAACTGGTGTACCACACGAACTACAGAAAGACCTCCTAGAATTGACTTCCATTTGCATCAAGTGTTGTGAGTCTGGGAAGACCTCAAAAACAAACTGGAATTAAAAGACAATATCCATGCTTAGATACCAGTTCTGTCTTACTTGGATTTATTACTAGACTGCTTTGTATCATCTTATCCAGTGTTTCTTATTTTCTTTTCCCTTATGAACCCTTCCCACTTTCAAAGAAACTGTAGGTCTCAAAAACAGTTTTTGTTTGTGGGTTATATTTAACCATGTTTTTGAATTAAAAATTAAAATTGATGCATCCACTGCCAATATTGCAACTCAGAATTGTTTGATGAGATTTTAATATTTTATTACTTCTCAACATAGGCTGGCAAATAATTTTGTTTTTTCTGAGTCTTGGGGAAACCTCAGAGGTTCTTGAACAATACTTTAACAAACACTGATCTAACTCTTTATAGTCTTTATAGCCCCAAATTGACAATTGCCCCATACAAACAACCTACTGTAGATATTACAACATTTAATTTGTAATGCCTTTTTTGGGGGGGGGGATACTGCAACATTTTAACTTCTGGTAGATATTAAAAATAAGTGGGAGAGCAAGACCAATATCAGGTCATCTGTCCTAACCACATGTTCACAACTGACCTGCAGATTCTTATAGATCAATAATAGTAAAGGGGACAACAGGCAGAACGAGGCCTTTTAGTACCAGGGAATGTAATCTGTCCTGATGTTGTTACTTGGCACTCCTACATCTATCACCACTGCTGTCTTCTGGTCCTTAGTCTACTACAAAGATGTGTGGTTGATACATAGAAATCCAATCTGGAGGACCCTCAAGATCTTAGCTATTATTTTCCATGATCTTTTGTGGAAGCTCACGTTAGGATGTAGGAGAATGTAGTCTATACACTATACAGATGTTCCTCTGCACAATGCCAGCTGCTTAATTTGTCATACAGTGTATGGTGATCCTGCCTGTATCTTACATCCTGCCACTATGTGCTAAACTCTCTAAGGTCTTTCTGCACAGTCTGCATCTTGGGCGCTGTGTAATGTAGTAGAACCCTGTTGCTGTGGATATGGGGCTTAATGCCTGTTCTTGTGTGCAATGGTGGTGGCACAATGATTAGAATGCAGTACAGCAGACAAACTTAGTGCTCATTCCAGGAGTTCAGTCTGACCAGCTCAAGGTTGATGCAGCCTTCCATCCTTCCAAGGTCGGTAAATTGAGGACTCAGATTGTTAGGGGCAATATGCTGATTCTGCAAACTGCTTAGAGAGGGCTGTAAAACACTGTGAAGCACTATATAAATCTAAGTGCTATTGCTATGATAAGTATTTCAGTGCTGTCTTTTAATCTCGCCCTTTACCACCCACTGTTAGAGTTTCCCAATATCAGCTACTGTAGCTATTTGTTGATGATATATCACATGCTAGGTCTGGTCTTTCCATGCCATTCCCTCTGCTTGATCTTGCTCCCATATTAGCTTCTCCTCAGGCATTCTCTCAGCAGCTCTTCTTTGAGTGTCATCTTACTGATTATCTGAATGCTGTAGGCTTCAGCCATGACATTGGTTTTGACTTATCAGACTCAGCCTGACCTCTTTCCTGCTGATATACAATCTCTCAATATTGGACTTGGAACAGAAACCTATGTACATTTTGAAGAGCTTCTGGGTGTTCCCATTGGAAGCCTCTGTAAAGCCTCCACCTTTAGCCAGTTCACTATACCACTAGAGATTCTGATGACTGGCAGAGCATATATGTTGTTGGCATGAATCTCATTCTGCCCATTGAGATGGCTCTTCAGGACTTGTTTTAACCTTTGATGTATTTGGATGATGCTTCCTTGATTCCTCAGTGTGGCTCCCGTTGACTATGGAATACCAAAGTATTCGTATGTCTGGTCTGTGTATCTCCTATGTTGCTTACTGATAGTTCCACTCAATCTGTCTTAATTATCTTCCCTCTGTTTATTACCAGCTCCCCACTCTTCTCTAGTCCAAATAATATTCCAGTCTTTTCACTATAAGTCTGTGTTATGGTGATCAGTGAGTGGCTGCCTCATTCACTTTTGGTGTCTGATCTTAGTTTCACTCTTGAACTTGTAGCTGTATCTAGTCCTTGTGATGATTTCACGGAGGTGATGGCTCTGTACAACAGCAGTGTGGATAGTACATCATCTTGGTTTTGGCACACTCGATATCCATTTTCATGAGCTGTCTTGTTTTCCAGTATTGTCCCATTAAATTCTTGAACAAGTGTCCTGTTGACTTTATATAGTACTATATATTCACAGATCCATGTATGTAGCAATAAGTTATAGTTCTTCTGATAGTCAATCTAGACTGTGCTCAGATTGGTCNAGTACTATATATTCACAGATCCATGTATGTAGCAATAAGTTATAGTTCTTCCGATAGTCAATCTAGACTGTGCTCAGATTGGTCTGTCTAGTTCTGCTCTATCTATGAGAAACCGATATTTGAGCCTCTAGTGTTGTTCCCAGTGGCCTTCTGAGCAGTGCTGATCCATTTGATCCTGTAGTTTGGCAGTTATGGTACCTGATAGATCTTCCCATGTTGTGGGGACTTATTGGCTTGTAATTGGGTGATGCTCTATTGCCTTCATAACAAGCACTGCCTTCCTTGGGTTATCTGGATGGGTGCCTGTTGCTAGAAGCTGGTTCATCTGTGCTGCTGGGTGTTCATGCATTGTTAGTTTCCTTAGCCAGTGAATGATCAAAGTCCAATCCAGGTGCTGACCAGCTCTTTATTTTCTTGACCCACTGTTTGATGTCTGCTACTTGATGGTGATTGGTTGCTACACTGAGATATTGCTGTGGGTTGTTTTCAGGTCCTATAGCCACTTTGCACAGATGTTATGCGTCTTTTCTTTCTCCCATATGTTCTTTCAATGCTGTTCAGTTCCTGTTGTTGTAGGCTCTGTGTTGCTGTGTTGTTCCATTGCATTTGGGAGGATACATGCATACAGTTTTAGTAATTGAGCGACCTAAATTATTGGTAAGGAAAAGAGGAATCTGCTTGAATAAATACTCCTCCTGAACCATTATTTAGTTGAAATAAAAATAATTTTAAAAAAAGCAACAGTGTAATGTACTTAATTTGTACAATTCCCACTCTGTTATTCTTGAAAGTCTGAACAAATTTCCAAATGCAAAAGAGGATCTTAAGACTTGTTGCATTGCTACCAACTAGAAAAGAATAAAGTTAACGGGCACAATGCACATAAAAAGGGATAGACTTCAATTTTCATAGTCATGTCATCTTATTAAGTGTTTTGACTACTCTGTGTACGCCAGGTTTTAAATAATTTCCAGTGTGATGTCCAAGAGTCCAATATTGGAAGTGGTATTGAAAGTGGTAAATGAAATGCTATAGGCAGTTGATTTATAGAGTTTAACTGCAGTTAATTTTATTCCAGACTTTTTGACCACTCATTAGAAGTTAATATGTGGAGAATAGAATGCTGTGCATGGAAGGTGAGAGGAGGGAAATAAATGGCTTGTTGAATGTGTTCTCAACCTCTTTCAAGTTTGTTTATTAGCAGCAGCTCATGAAATCTTCAAATACTGATTTCTTCTCTGATTTAACATTTCTAATTAATCTGATTTTACAAATATCAAGTCTGTTCATGCAGTTTTCCTTTTCCTTTACAGGTTTTGCTCATACTGCTATGTACATATAATTAATGCACAATTAAGTGCACTGATGAAAAATAAAATGAAAAAAGAAAGTTGATCATAGAGGAAAAAAATGCTGTAAAATCTGCAGTGCCAGTGACATCTTCAAATGAAAGTTGTCTATGTGAAATTGTCAAAATAATAACATGCACCTTTATCCATAGAATAGTTTATCCTTTATAATGCCTCTGCAACAAAAGCATTATTCCACATAGGTCAAAACATAGAAGGAGAAGGGGATGCTTATTGTGAAATCTTACTGCTAACTCTGCCTCTCTGCATTTGCCAGTTTAAAAAAAAGGAAATGTATCTCATACAGTTTCATAGAAACAGTAACAATTTTAAAATTGGGTAGCTTGAAGTAATAGTAATCAAATTAAATATTTCAGCTGATGCAATTTATTATATATATATATATATATATATATATATATATATATATATATATTATATATATATGTTTTTTTAAGCTCTCGCGCGGTACTTACATTTGTGCTGTTTAGCTTCCTTCGGGTATTATCCCACGTCATTGTAGTTCTGTTAAAGTTGTAGCTCATTGTAGTTCTGTTAAAGTTGTAGGCAACGTTTCAGCAGAATCTCATCTGCTATCATCAGGCTTCTGTATGGAAGTGTGTCTCACAGTTCCTCTGTTTCAAATTTGAGGCTGGTCTATTTCTGATTGGCTATTAACCTGGGTCTGTGTTCACTGGACTTGGAGTTTGATTGATTGGTGTTTCTGGTTTCTTCTGTCTGTTTTGTGGCTTTGATTGGCTGGCAGCAACTCTGTTTTGTGTGGAGGCTTTCAATGCTGCTTGGCTTCGTGTGAAAGGACGGCTGCTCTTCATCAGCAAGCTGGGTTTCACCTTGGGTGCCTGGTGGGGGGGTGTTTGAGTTGGAGGCATCAGAGGGAGTCTGTCTGTGTTCAGGTGTTCTGTCTGTTTTTGTTGTGTGGAGATCTTTCTATTTGAGAGTGGCAGGCTTCCAAATGATTGACAGTCTGCTGAATCATCTCTTCTATTCATGCTGTCAGGTTCTTTTTTCAATCTCTATGGCTTCTCTGATGATTCTGTGGCTGGGGTTTTCTATAGTGGCTAGGGTTTTGTGCCATTGAAGTTGATGTCTGTTGACCTGTGGTTTTCAGTGTTTGGACTAGTGGAGGAGATGTGTTCCAGCTTTTTTACTGCATTTTTGTGTTCATCTAGGCGGGTACTTATTTTCTATTGGTGCTGTCCAATGTATGTGGCCGGGCATGATGTACAGGGAATTTCGTATATGCCTTGGTTGTTCCAGGTCAATTTTGTTCTTTGGGGTTCCTAGGAGGTGGCTGCTAATTTTTTGTCTTGTTTTGGAGGCAGTCTTGATGTTGATGCCTGTGTAGTATCTTACTGATTTTTATCTGTAGTACCTCTTTATGTAGGGCAAGACAGCTGTTCCATAGGTCTGTTGGTCTTCTAGGTCTCTGTTACTGTTTTGGTGTGTTTTTGTCGATCAAGCTGTGATTTTGTTTTTGGTGGAAGCCATTGGCTGTCCAATACTTTCAGTCAGGGTGCAATAGTTCAGTCTTTATATATGTGTCTGTTTCTGCAGGCGTTTGCGTTCTGGTAATTAGTGTCTTCGCCACAGAATTATTTGCTGGGTGGTGGTGGGATTGGCGTGAGGTAGCGGTTGTGTGTGTTTTCTTTGTATATGGTGTGTCCGCAGTGTTGGCCATCTTGTCTTTTGTATGATTAGTACATCTAGGAATGGTAGTTGTTTGTTTATTTCCGTGTTTCCATGGTGAACTTGATTTTGGGTGTGTGGTTGTTTAGTGTGTTAGGAAAATTGTTCAGGTTTTCTTTTCCACTGGGGCGCAAATCCAAATGTGTTCATCGATGTTATCTTAGCATAGTTTGGGTTTTGTGGTGGTTAGCCAGGGCTCTGGATTCGATTCTTCCATGAACAGGTTTTGGCAATGACGGGTGACAGTTGGTGATCCCATAGGGGCTACCTTTCAAGTTTGCTTGTATCTTTGTCTTTGTAATATGAAATGTGTTGTTAGGCAGTGTTCTGTTTAGTTTCTTGTGTTGGAGGCTTTCAATGCAGTTGGCTGGAAGCCTCCAACACAAAGAACAAGAGTGCTGCCACGCCAATCAAGAGGCGCAAAAAACATAGACAGAAGAAACCAGAAACAGGCCAAATAAGTCAAAGCTGCCAGTCAAATGAACACAGAACCCAGGTTAAGTAGCCAATCAGAATAGAAGCTCAAATTTGAAACAGGAGGAAACTGTGGAGACACACTTTTCCATACAGAAGCGCTGGATGATGGCGATGAGATTCTGCTGAAGACGTTGCTACAACTTTAACGAAGTACAATGAGCTAACAACTTTAAAGATACAATGACGTGGGTAATACCGATAGGAAGCTAAACAGCACAAATTTAAGTACCGCGCGAGAGCTTTAAAAAAACAAATATATATATAAAAGCAGCAGGATTACTATGTGACCTAAAATTCTATGCAGCTGCAGAGAACAACAGTGTAACACCAACCTGGCTTCAATATTAACATTTTCATAAGACACAGAGCTACAAAACGTATCCTTGAAAGAACAGAATTGGCTCTAACTTCAGAAATGAAGTTCACCAGTAAAAGATCCAATTAGTATAGTTTAAAGCAAAGATTTTTTGCTAGGCACTACACCTGGAATTTGTAGCAGGCAAAATGCCACCCTCTACTTGGGATGGAATTAAACAAGCTTTACATACTTGGAGAGCTGAAAATGAAAGCATCTTACAAAAATGGATCAAACTCCAAGAACTAAAAAATATTAGAAAATGACATAGTAAAATTCCAAGTAACCCACCTATCAACACCTGAAACAATAGTATTTATTTCAATGTTCCAACAGAGGGCTCAAAACAGAAACAGATGTCCTATTCCAAAGGATTTTAATTATTGCCATAGCACCAAAAAAACTTCCCAAACAGAAATCCATCATATGTGGGCTGTAGAATCCAGCCTTAATCCAAATTAATACTGGAATGAAGCTGTACAGAATAAGACACCAGGTTTTACTCACATCTTACTGCAACAACTGATAACCACTCAATAAAATAAATTTGTGCAAAATAGATGAAATTCACAGCGTTACAAACTCCGTCGAAATATGATATACAGATATAATACTTCCCAGTTCAGCAAAGGAAATGCCTACAGTAAGTAATGGACAAGAAAAGACTATTGAAACAAAACTGACAGACCTCTGCCAAGACTCCACATTATCAAACCTATATAACACATGACCCAACACATTTTATCTGGAAAAATTAACCAAGAGAAAATTATACTCAGTCTGTATATATAGTATATATTTTATAGTATTTATCCCAAGAGAAACTTTCTATGATGCCCAAAATTATACGGCCTCTACCAAAAAATAGCAAAAGAAGGCAATACTCTCAGACCATAGTCAGTCTCCATAAGGAGCACCATTACAAAACCTTAGCTAAATACTTGGCAAAATCACTACAGCCCATGCTTGAAAGCTGCAGCTTCAATATGTGCAAAAATCATACCACTTCTTAGTAAATAATCAATAGAGTAACACGTTAGAACAAAGAGATCTGCTTGTAATGTTTCGATCGTGGGTTTCACTATTATATCTCAGTCCGGGATAAAAGAAACTCTTGGAATTCATAAATATAATACCACCAGCTAAAGCCTATGGTACACAGAACACTGGCCTACCAATCTTTAATTATACAAGGTACAAAGAATACAAGCAAATTGAGGAGCGCCTATGGGATACACTTGTTCACCGTCATTGCAAACCTGTTCATAGATAGAATTCTGAATCGCCAGAGCCCCTGGCTTAAGTGCCTACCATCAATCCCAACTATGGCTATAGATACATCGATGCATCATTTGTGATTTGTGCTCCATGGAAAAGAGAACTTTGAAAGCAATTTCTCTACACACCTATAACACACACATGCCCCAAAATAAGTTCCACCATTGGGAAATCGGAAATAAACAAACACTTAATCCCTATTTCCTATCATGTACTTAATCTATCAATAATGAACATGATGTGTCTAACACTGGGACAACACCATATAACAAAAGAAACACACACCAAACCGCTACCATGTCACGCCTCAATCCTCACACCACCTAGACAGATTATAATTCTGTGGGCGAAGATCACTTAATTACCTAGAACCAAACGTCCTGGCAGATTAAGACACATATAAAGACTGAACTATGTACGCTCTGACTGATAGTATTGACCAGGCAATGGCTTCCACAAAAACAATTTAATCACCAGCTTGATCCACAAAAACACACAAAAACAGAGACTCTTATGAGATCCATACAGACCTATGGAACGCTGTCTGCCCTATCTATATATGAGGTATTACAGTATAAAATCAGTAGATATCTACGACAGGCATTTCATCATCATAGGACTGCCTCCATATAACATGATCCAAAATAAATTAGCAGGCCATCCTGAGGAACCTCAAATATAGCCATAAGACAAAATTGACTGATAAACCAATGGCAGATATATCGAAATTCCCCTGTACTCATGCCGTGCCACATAACATTGGGATCAGACTAACTATTAGAAGAATTAAGTACCGTCCTAGATGAACTTTTTCTAATAATATTGTCTCTTATGTTTATAATTATTATATGTTGTGATTTATTATCTTATCTCTCTTATTCTTCCATTTAGTCTTATTATCTTCTTGTTATATTTATATTTTTTATTAGGTTCTTTATTATATTCTAAATTCTATTAGTGTTATTCTTCTTTTTATTTATATATTTCTTTTATGTTCTTTTATTATTTAGAAATTAATCCCTAGCATTGTATATATCTAGTTAGAAGTTCCTATAGAGATTTGTTAAAATAAGGATCCTGATATGCTAAGATATATCTTGAAGAGATGATCAGGCAGATCTGTCAATCAGGATACTCTGCACTCCAAAATGTATATGATCATACTCAAACCAGACAAACACCTGAGTAACAGACAGACTCCCTCTGAATGCCTCCATCAACACCCCACCAGGCACCAGGTGAAACCCAGCTTGCTGATGAAGAGCAGCGTCCCTTTCACACGAAGCCAAGCGGCATTGAAGCTCCAACACAAGAACAGAGTGCTGCCAGGCGGCATCAAGCCACAAACAGACAGAAGAAACCAGAAAACACCATCATCAAACTCCAAGTCCAATGAACACAGACCCAGGTTAATAGCCAATCAGAATAGACCAGCCTCAAATTTGAAACAGAGGACACTGTGAGACACACTTCCCATACAGAAGCTGATGATGGCAGATGGATTGCTGGGCTGAAACGGTTTGCTAGCAGACTTGAACAAACTACAATGAGCTACACTTTAACAAGAACTACAATGAGTGGGTTAATACCGAAGGAAGTAAACAGCACATATATATATCTATATAATACACACACCAAATATAATATATATAATTATAATAATATAATAATAATATACTATAATATACATATAATAAAATATAATATAATATAATATAATATAATATAATATAATATAATATAATTAATATAATATAATATAATATATATAATAAAGTATAAGTATAGTATAGTAATTCGTATAATATAATATATATATTATATAATATAATATAATATCTAATAAACAATTCTCTGGACTTCTAGCCTATCAGTTTAGTACAATTTTTGGAAACATAATGTTGAATCCTACAATTACAAAAATAACTATGCTGGCTCATTGTGTTCTGGCTACTTGTCAAATATTTTCATTCTAAATTAAATAATTAAGGACTGGTTCCTCAAACTGCTGTGTTAGCAGGGATATTCTCAAGATTTCTATAGTATCTTTGGTAGAGGAAACTGGTAGCATATATTTGATGGTTAAGGTACTGGTTCAAATGTTAAAAAATAACCTCAGAAATGTATACAGGTTTTGGAATGCAGGTGCATGATTCTAAAAATTGCCAAGATCTGCAGCCTTTTCCAGAGCATGAGAGGTCACAAGTGAAAGCTTTCTCATAGCAGATATTAGTTCAAAAACTAAGAAAGGGGATTGCCTCGACCGGCATGAATCTGTGTCGCAGTTGGCAGGCAAGCGAAAAGAGCAAACACATCTTGGTGCCAATTTGGCAGTTCTAATTTTGTATTTATAAGTACAAGCAAACATGGGAAAAAAATTTTTTTTTGTGGGGAGGGGGTTTTAAAACATAAATAACTACCGGATGGGGGGGGGGGTGTCCCTCTTAGTACTATATGATATGATGTACGTACTTATAAATTTGTTTTCCATGTTGGCTTGTGCCTTTATTTAAAAGCGAACTTCAGTCTAAGCAGTTAAAATTCAATTTGGCGAATGCTGCAGTAAATATCAAATAATATTCTTGTTATGGCACAATATATAGATATATGATATTTTGCAAGGACCTCCTCTTAGAGACCTGGGCCGTTCTTTTTTTTTTTTTCAAAGGGGCAAGAAGGATTACTCTGTTGACAAAGCATGCAAACATTCTAGAATCCCTCTCTGGATTTCTGAAATGCTTGGCTCAGTTAGAAGTAAGACAAGAGAGTAAGTTGGGACACAATGGGGAAATATACCGAGCTGTTTGCATAGTGTGCCTCTGCTGCTGCCGCCACATTCCTTTTGATGTATATTTCCCATTGTGTGCCTTCTTACTCTCTTGTAATCCCTTCATCACCAATCTTTCCATGTTGCAAGGGGTGGATGGACCCAGGTCAGATACAGGACAATATATACTGGCTGCAATAGCAATCATATGACTGAAGGAGGCCACAAAGGTTATAAACGCAGATATTGGTTGCTTATCTTTATTGTCTTGTTTTGTGTTACATCTTTCATCACATTTACATGTTTCTCCGCTTTGAAAGCATTTGATGGCATTGTTGCCCAGTGCATTGTCAATGTTTCTGATCAAAATATAAAAATATTTGTAAATATATATCATATTTACATCACATAAAGTATTTCAATTTCCTTTCTCTTTGCTCCTAATATAATTGTCAACTGATCTAAGTAATGATCTGGGAATAGTTTATAACACTGCTGAAAACCAAAAAAAATTGAGATAAATTGAGATTTTATGCATTTTATGCATATTGATATATGTATGCATGTTAAATGTATACCCTACTCAACCAGCACATTGAACAATGCACTACTGGTAAAGTATTGCATTTATTTTTAAATGTGTTACTTAAATTAATTAATTTCATGGCTTGTATATACCACTCAAATAGTATCTGCTTAAGCATTGCCTCTTTACAAAATAAATCTTTGAAATGGATATAGTCTTACTTTCCTAGGACTCTTAAGATCAATGTTCTTCATTATTAGCACGATTTTGAAAAGATGTAACAACAATCTATATCAACAAATTTGTATGTCAAGAAGGAGCTTGCTTGCAATAGGACTCTGCTGGAAGAGTAAGTCTCAGGTTATCAAATGCTGAAACATGTTTTTGTGTCAAGACAGTGGGATTTAAGCATATAAAGGCATGTCATTGTATCATTGTAATTTGTTGCAAATGCCGCTAACTACTTTTTATGGGAAAATGTATCTGCATGAATACTTCTAATTTATAAAGTTGTACCTCTTTTCAATGCTGTCTATTAATNCGCTAACTACTTTTTATGGGAAAATGTATGTGCATGAATACTTCTAATTTATAAAGTTGTACCTCTTTTCAATGCTGTCTATTAATTTTTTGCTAATGGCTATTCAGTGCTGTGAAATAAATGGGAAAAAAGTACTTCTGAGTCCTTAAGAACATGAATGTAGCACCTGTCTGTAACTCTCTAAAACATTCTTTTTCTTGGAAAATACAGATATGATACAGTTACATGCAGATGCTACATTTGTGTTCCTGCAAACTCACCAAGTGTCCTTTCTGACTAATTTCTAATAGACCACAGCTTTATTATCTATAAACAAATATGTTGAGCTGAGCTATGCCTTTTAATACTTTTTCACACTTCAGATTCATTGCCTAATAACATTGATGATTCAACCATTTAATTTAAAAAATGAGAACATAAAACACAATTGCCCATTTATTTTTTCAGCAGTAATGCTAACCTTTGCAAGGACACTAACTCATTATATAAGCTGTATCCCCATTTACAGTATATTATAATTATGTCTAATTACAGGGAAATCGCATCCCCCCATCTTGTAGTACATTTAATTCAGTAGTCCAGACAATCTGAGATTAGGAGATCATTCAGAAATTAACATGGTTTGGAAATACTACAAAAAATTAAATAAATGAATGTAGCCTGCCCTTTAAAAAGCCTGTGGATTCCTGATGTATGAATTATAATAGGATTTATAAAACTATCTGGTAGTGGTGTGCTTCCAGTTTGGACTGGTTCGGCCAAACAGTCGTAAAAAAAAGCCTCCAGCAGTCAGATGAGAGGAGAAAGAACAGAAAAGCACAGGATCAGCCCTCCTACCTGCCCCTGCACTTTTCTCTTCTTTATCCTCTTAGCTGATTGGTGCTGCAGGCCTCAGCTGGTATGTAGAAAGCTGTGTGTGTGTGTGTTAGGTGCGTGTGCAATCATCGAAACAGGAGTGGAACATGGAGGATCCAACTGCTGAAACTATCTAACCCTAAAACAACCAGATAATCTAAAACTTAAAATAATTCCTCAAAAGCAGTGTGACGTTGATGGACGGGGCTGCCCTCTGCAGCTTCCTGGAAGAGAGGTGGCTGTTTTAAACAGTTTCGGAGTAGTGTTATTATTATGCTCCAAAGTTTCTNTTCCTGGAAGAGAGGTGGCTGTTTTAAACAGTTTCAGAGTAGTGTTATTATGCTCCAAAGTTTCTTTCACTAACTGAATCCAAAAATATTTCACCATAATAATAGATATTTCCCTTTTAAAATCTTTGGCAAGCTACTGTTGGTGCTGATCATTCTTATTTTTAGATCAGCTACACTAAAAATAGAAAACAAGGAAACAATGCACCATCAATCTTTTCTTTTGAAGCCAAAATTCAGTGAACGGTTTTGAGCTTGTGAGATGAATGTTGATTTGGAATTAACTTACTATTCAAATGATGTCCTGTTATACTGAAAAGATTTTTAATAGGGAGCCACAATAGAATTTAAAATGTATTTTCTCTCATTGCTGCTCCCCCAATAATTTTCAGTCATTGCTTTTCTTTTGGGAGAAATGAGGTGGTAATAACATTTTGTTTTGGAATTACTCTAGTTTAGTTTCTTCATTTCTTCTTCTGTTGTTTTTAATATCTACCTGGTTTCTAAGTTAGAATTATATGATCATTTACACTTGTAGGTGCTGGCCCTGGAAGTTACATTTCTTGTGAATTACAAGTTGTTTGTACACAGGAAATCTTCCCTTCTCAGGGAACAGCCATTATCAAGGTTGAAAGTTGAAATAGTAATGCAATATAATTTATTATAAAAATATTAAATGTTTATTCACCATAACAATAGTACATAATTTATTAAATATTTAAATTATATATCAAGAACAATTATATTGTTCTGTTGTAGTGGTCAGTTTTTTGTTTTTTGTTTAAAAAAAGATTTCCTCAGAAGGCCAATGTTCAAAGTAAGTTTTCTATAGTTAGAATTTAGACCAGGGGTCTTCAAACTTGACAGCTTAAAGACTTGTGGACTAACTCCCAGTATTTCTGTTCCAGTCATGTTAGCTCAGGAATTGCCAAGTTTGAAGACCTTTGATTTAGACTTAGAAGTGGCTGTGTAGGGTCTCTAAAATGCTTTAAGCTCTAAGCACATAGCACTTATAAGCAGTATCCTGAATTACAAGAAGTGACCTTCCTATAAACTTCTTGGCTGTCCTTACCATTCTCTGTATGGACTTTCTATCTAAGGCATTGCTGCCACCAAACCAAACAGTGATGCAGTTTGCTAAAATGCTCTCAATTGTGTCTGTATAAAAAATGGCCAGGACAGAAGGAGAAGAATGTGCTCTCCACATCTGATGCTGGAAATACAGATACTGGTTTGCATTTCACTTCACTTCACTAAGGATGATGTGTGGAGAGACCAATTCAGATTGTTAGTTATCTGCTCTCCCAGACACTTAATACTGTTGATACCTCTACAGCTGCCTCCTTAATACTGAGTGAAATATTGTCTACGCTGGCTCTTTCTAAAATCTACAATGATATCCTTTGTTTTATCAATATTTGGAACCAGGTTACTTTTGTTGTATCAGTCCACCAGAACCTATAAGCATATTCATTCAGTTACAAGATATTGTAGTCAATGGGGTATATTTTGTCATGCAAAATATATTTTCCTTTTAGATGTTATTACAATTCTTGGAGTAATGTCATTGCCTCATATAATTACTAAGAAGAAACCTCATCTATAGTCAAGGATACTTTCCAGGTCATAAGGCTCCATTACATGAACTTAACCAGAATATATACCGGGAGGAATTGGTGTCCTTTCCACAAATCTCTGGAGTACATACTTTGAGAGAGTGATCTGGATAATTAAAAATATGTGGTTCAAATTAAATGCATTCATTGACATTTCTTAGGATAAAACCCTAGCCTCATGGTTGACTCTGATTGTTGATATATATGAGAAACTTTAAAGGCAACATTCAACTTTTAAACGAAACTATAACCTCCATGAAGTAATTCATATATGTCTGGAATGAATGTTTACAGCCAGGCTACTTTTCTGGCATCTTTCCTTGCAGAAATCTTGTTTCCAAAATAGTCATATATGTTTCTTTTCTATGTTTTCTTTTAACTATTTGAGTGCACATGTTTTCTGCAATCTAAGTAACAAAAGAACATGTTAAGTGGCATAGTTAGATTAATAGCCTTAACAGGCCATGTAACAGCAATAAGAGCCAATAGATATGACAACCATAGAAGAATTTAATGAAGTCTCTTCTTCCCCCATTAAATAAAATAGAGTAGCAATAAGGAGTCTATGTGTTTTTTCATATTTTTTGCTACCACTTCAAAAATGTCAGGACATCTGTGATAGAGGAAAGGTCTGTTTTCCATTAAAAAAAAATCAAAGCATACGATTTAACCTGTTCTAAGGAGTGTCGCTGTATTTGTATATCTCGTGTGAAGCATCTGCTGTCCTTTAACATATTGATAAGTTTGGGGGTTTTGTGTGGGGGGAATGGTAGATGGGTAGGGACAATCAATCAGACTCTGCTTTCAGAACCACATGGAAAATGGGACTAGAAGAGTAAAAATGTTCTATTTAACTAATATTTCTCTTTCCCTTAACATTTTCCCTAATAGTTCTGTATTTAGTACATGTCATGTAATATATGTTAAATGGGACAGGGGGTATTAGTGGGCCAATGGCAATATTTCAACACTCATGTCTCCAATGTATATGACTTCTAATGAAACTATGGGCAACTTTATTGATAAACTTTGTAAGTTAATTCTGGGTGGCAAATAGAAATAAAAACAACATAGGAAATAATTGTTGACATCCCAGTAGTTAACTTGGAGGGAACAGCATACAACTAACTCCTCTATTCACTCAAGCCCAAGGATGAAGCAAGACCCAGATCAGAAGGTGTCCTAAAGTAGAGTGGGTAGGAACTATTGAAATAGGAGGGCAGGGTGTTCCAGTTTCATAGGGCAGGTCCTAAAGTAGAAAAGGCGAATCCTATCAGTTGACATTACTTGATGCCAATTTTGTCTGAATTGATAAAAATTACATGAGATAGACCAATAACATAGAATGGGGAGGGGGGAGGTTCTCCAGTGAAATTTGGACCAGATGACCTACAAGGCCCTGTCCAATTCTGTTAATCTAAAATAAAATGTCTGTGAATCCAAATAGGAATTTTCAAATTCATATTTTGTACATGTATAAAAGATGAATGGAATATTTTGCATAAATGTTCCATATATATTATGTACACATAAAATGGGATAGAAGAATTAGTGAATTGATGTTTTCCATTAGAACTATCCCACTAAATCAAGATCTGCTTAAATTTTCCTGTAATCTAAAAAAATCAAATATTACTACTTAGGGAAAAATGACTTTTGAATTTTGATCACTTAGGAAAGATAGGGACTTACATTAACCACACAGTATCCTCTTAAGAGACTGGAAGGTTTTTATCATTTAGGTGATGATCTGGGGTGTGGCACAAAGGCAACAAAGTCAAATAAGCAATTAGAGTCCCTTTATTATCTTCAACTTTGCCCCCAATGTCCAGGATACCCTTGGCTGGAATAAAACTCTCCCAGGAACATCCTTTAACTTTACAAAATTCAGTCCAAAGCAAGGTACACACAAACTGTAACTTAAAATTCAAACAAACCTAATTAGCTTGACAGGGCAGGAGAAGGAATGTCAGACTTGAAAACATGGCAAAACTCACACAGTTGGGAAGATGCCAGGAACACAGATAAGCCACAATGACACAAGATAAAGTCATGTTTGATAAATTCATGTTTGCTCCCAACAACTGGCTGCGCACAGCTTCCTTTTTTTATACACTGTGTTCCCACTGCAGCTAATGAAGGAAATCAGGGGCCCTTTCCTCCCCTGTAAGCCACGCAACCCACGTTGCTCTCTTCTCTGTTCCTCCCTGTGTGCCCTAGAAGAAAAGAGAGGGTGGGCTTGCGTCTTCCTCTGAATTCCCTCTCCCTTGTTCTACCTTTTTGCTGCTCTACCCAGCTGGACTTTGCCCTTCCCCAGTTTCTTCCACAGCCAATGGAACCACACTCCCACTCCCTGTCAGCTGTTTGGCTTCCTCCTCTGAGTCAGATTCTGACAGGGGCATTTTATGTTTATAGTTGCTAGAAATTCAGAGAAGCAAGGCAAAAATCAGAATTTCAATTGGCTCAAAAGCATCATATACAGTACAAGCTAAAGAATAGAAGTATCCCAGCTTAGTTAAAGATTTGACATAAAGTCCTTATTCATTTGTTTCTGTTGAGTGAGAAGGCTTAATTTGTGCATGTGTTCTCTGGAATTTCTCATACATTTAAATATGAGTTGCTGCACTACCCATATATCTTATTTGTGTGACAGGTGTTCCTTTATTCTTATTCTTTAACTGTGGAGTACTTTCATTTCTTTGTGACATTGTTAATGTAGCAGGAACTTAAATACTGTCGTTAAATTAAGAGTTTTTTTGAGTAATAGAAAATAAGTTTGTGACAAAAAGTCTGTGTCTTTATTGAGATGGGAACCCTTAAGTTGCAGGCCAAATTTCCTGCAATACTAGTGCAATCTGATAGCTTAATCTTTTCCCCAGGGGAACAGCATTAAAGATCTGAAGTGGTTACAGTGCTCAGTGTTCCTCATCCAATCAACTGCTTAGCCTTGGAAGAGGGAACTGTTTCCTTAGTTGTAAAAACTTTGCTGCCATGTTTTGTTTGCATTCAAGTATCAGTATAACTTAATACTGGTCAGCCATGATGCCTGTTTAGTACTTGCACTGAATATCTTCTCCTAGAATCACAGTAGTCCCCCATTTTTAAATCTCAAACATTTGATAAATTCATAAAATTTGTCTTTACATTTTGCATGGAATATAGAGATTAGGAGCCCTGGTGGCACAGTGGAAATAATGCAGTATTGTAGAATAACTCTGTCCACAGTCTGGAGTTTCAGCTGCATGGGTTTGAGGTTGATTAGCTTTCCATTCTTTCCAAAGTCAGCAAAATGAGGACCCATGTTCTTGGGGGCAATATACTGACTTTGTAAAACTCTCAGAGTGTGTTGTAAAGTAGTTTGGAGGAGCAGTATATAAGTCTATGTTCTATTGCTATTAATAAGATGTTTTGGCTGTTTAATTTTGATCAACTTGATCCAAGAGTTTTAAGGCCCGGTCCCACTGCACTTACGGATGCAAAGAGGATACAAAACGTTAAAAAAAGCTTGCCATCCGCTGGAAAACGCTATGCATCCGTTGTGTACTCATGGCCTACGTGTTTCATACGCTCTATCTGTCGAACATCCTTCCACTGCGATTTCATCCACGCAAAAAGTTTTGAGCTGCACAAAACTTTGTGAATGGATGAACTTTCTGCCGCGTACGATATACACCTGCAATATATACGGGCAACAAACGTTCTATGTCTGTTATCATCTGTTAAATGTCCGCTGTATCCTCTCTGCATCCTCTGGCCATCCCCTCAACTCACATCCGCTGGCAGCTGGAAAACGGAAAAAGAGGAGGAAACAAAAGGTCACCAGAACATCTACACGAGCAATACAGTAGCATGGAAATAGAAAGGATGTAAGCATATTGCATCTCGTATATAAAGGCGATTAAAAACAGACACAAAACATTTGTATCTGAATGTATCTCACATATTTAGGATGTATCTGGACGTATGTGTAGCAGTATGTTAGAAGGACACACTAGCTGACAACCAATATTTCCTATTAAAAAGGGGGAAAAAATCATCTGCGATCCTCAGTATGAGTCCAGCCAGCCGTGTGTCTACAGACCTCTTCACCCTTGGTCTTGCGTCGTTAACATCATCCATTTTCTCCACCGGTGGATCATGGACACAGTCCGGTAATGGTAGCTGCGATCATTCATCACAGAACCAAGCCCTCTTTCAAGACTGTTTCACCTTTTATACAGAAGAGGAAGAAGGAGAATCCAAGACTGTGCTGGGGTCCAAGGATGGATTGTAGAAGAATGAAGTCTGGACGTATGACCAGTATGGTGGAGCTGAGCGAATGAAAGACCCTCGTGCATTCACCAGCACTTCATGAGGGATGCCATCAGCCATGTTTGACGAACTTGTAAGCAATTCTGAGACCAGGTTGTACCAAGCCTACACCAAACTTCCATCCCAACCACTGCGACCCTGGACTGAAGGTTGGCACTGACTGCGGCACCTGGCACTCTGGAGCCATATTCAGAAACATGTTAGTATGCCGTGAGGTGCCACACAACAGCATCAGCAAAGTGGTCAGGAGAAGTGGTTGCCCAGGCCATCATCGAATAGATACATGGAGGTAGCTCCTCAAGTGCCCCACCAACTGAACAAGGGCTGGGAGAAAACGTGCAGAAGAAGAGGTGGTATTCAGAGGTGCGAATTCCCCACACCGTTGGAACGATAGATGGGAGCACATGGCCCTGCAAAGCCCTCCAGACAACTCGGTCCACTTATTACCAACTACAAGGGCTTCTGTCAGTATCATACCTCTTTGCCAATGGTGTTCGATGGCTGGACTACAAATTCCATCTACATCGATGCTTTCAGGCAAACGGAGTTCAGCTTCAGAATGGCCAGGTGTACAATGCAAGTGACCTTAAGGATGGGCTGGGAACGCAACCTCACCATGGGTTTTCCGAGATCCAGACCCCCTACCCCAATGACAGACAAGATAGTCCCTACTTCAACGGCCCCAAACAGAGCTTTCCGTGAAGCCGGAAAGAAGCAGCGCAAACCTCCTGAGACACTGGTGCAGCTCCCCAGCTGGAGCAGTGGTATGGGCAAGACAGGATGAATAGAGTATTAAATGGATCCTGTCCTCGAGCCTGTCTCATCCCACACTGCATGGATTGCTTGCCATGTCATGTGTTGAGTGGTCCTACAATGAATAGGTCTTTAATAAGGCTATTGTTTATTTTTAAAATGCTGTTGGATCAATGAATTAATTGTTATTGATAATAAACCGGTCCATATAGTGTGACAGCTGGATGGATGGATCACCACAGTCCCACTTGCTTAGCACTGGGGTTTATCTATCCCACAACTATTCCTATCTGTCCCACAAGCATAGCAAAGGCTTAAACATTTTTTTCAAATGTTTTCCACCAAACACTTTATTAAGTAAAAAAAATAAGAATCAAGTGTCTTAAGCAAAGATAACCTTTATTAAACTTTCTTAACTTTTATGAATTAAAATAAGCAAAAAATGAACCAAGTAAACTTTATTAAGGTGTGTTAAGCAAAGATTACACCTTTATTAACTTTCTTAGCTAAACTATTTATGACTTTATTAAAAAGCAAATGAACCAAAGAAAGTGTCTTAAGCAAAAGAGTTCAACTCAGGCCTCTGACACGTATTCTCAGTCACTCTGAGTCATGTCCCAATGTCCCAGCTGTTAAGCAGGCGGACTGTGGAGGTGGCTGTGGACTGAGTGCTGCTGAGGCACCATTGCGGGTGCTTGGCCCCAGAGAGGTACACAGGGGATGGTGTGTTCAGGAAGCTGTCTGAGAGCTGACTCAGTCCCGTGAGGTTGAGAGGCCCTCATCAAGGGACTGTGAAGAGTCAGCCAATACTGATGCAGATTGTCGTGAATGAGTTCGCGCTTGTGGGGTGGAGAAGGAGGAGTGTAGTGGGAGCTTTCTGGTCTGCCCGCAGCTGGTGTGAGGGTGGGCATCTGTGGTGTGCGATGACCTGGGCCTGGATAGAATCTGTTCTGCTGTGGAAGCTCTGGTAGTGTGCCTTGTGTAGGTTGAGGGCTGTTGAAAGCCGTATGAAGGCTAGTGACATCACCTGGGGTGCAGGAGCAGACCTGGACTGCGGTAGGAGCAGCTTCAGCCTGGCCTTGAGGGTTGGGTGCAGAAGTGCTTGTGATCTTCTGCTTCATCACCTGGTACTGGGCCTTGGGCAGTTTCGCTGTGGGTTCTGGCTTCACATGTGGTGATGAAGGGGCTTCCGGCCGAGGATGGTTATGTCGCTGTGGCAGCTGAGAGAGAAGTTCTGTGCTGGTCTTCACTGTGACCCTGATCGTCCAAAGACACTGTGGTCCTGCCCTCAATTTTTGCCTCTCTGCATGGTCCTATGAGCTGGGGTGGTGGGGTTGTGGCCTCTGGTAGCTGCTGCTTCTTCCTCCGATTTGTGACAGGCAGTGCGATTCCTCTACGGGATCTCACAAGTCTGCCGGATGGGAGTGCACTGTCGGGGGGGGGTCTCTGCCAGGGGCCCTTTTGAAGACACTGGACAGTGGTAGCGAGCTCCTGGCTAGCAATGAGGGGACTGGCTGTCTGTGGGCTGTCTGAGGGAGACGGTTGTCAGAAGGGCATGCTCTTGGTGGGCGGATCTCACCCTCCAGGAACTGCACCTTGCATGGCACGTACATCTCACCGGTCAGTGTAGCTTGACAGCGGCCCTGCCCGGATTTCTTGAGGCTGTAGTCTTGCTATATCAGGTGTGCATGTGCTTCCACCATTCCAGGAGTACTTCTGCAGTGTTACCCAGGCTCTCTGCCTGGTCTCTCCAAGCTGCCTGCTTCTTTTTGGTGTCCCATTACAGTCTGTGGCCCTTCTCTCTACAGAGGTACTTCGCATTCTCCCTCAGCCATCTCCCAGCACCTCGTCCTCATAGGTTCTTGGAAAACGGTGTATGTTTCCTCTCTCCCTCTTGCTCCCTTGCCTCTGTCCTCCTTCTGCAGGGGCTTCAGCAGGGCCTTCAGGGGCATTGAGCCAGCAGGGCCTTCACGGGCTGGAGCAGCAGGGCCTTCAGGCGGCTGGGCACAGCAGGGCCTGCAGGGGCTTGAGCAGCAGGCCCTCAGGGGCTTGAGAGCAGGGACTTCAGGCAGCAGGGCTTTGAGGGCCTTGGGCTGCGTCCACCACAGCAGCAGCGCCAGCAGAAGCAGCAGTAAGCAGGTTCATAGCTCAGTGTCAGGGAGTGCGGGATGCTGGTTCTGTCCCTTCTTGCATGGCCTGGGAACGAGTAGGCATGGGCTTCCTCTTCTGCCTGAATTGGATGAACACATGGTGTCTCCTGCTCGTTATGGTCGCAGCACGTCTTTCCCTGTATGCTGAGCTGCCATGTGTGCTGCATTCCTTTTTATATCTGCGGAGTTGGACACAATTCATTCACTCCCTGCCTATCGCCAGTTGAACGCCTCTTATGCATCGATATACAGCTGTGTGGCATCTCCTTTGTTTCCTATAGGCGTCCATATTTGATGCATCCGCTTCATCCGACTGTTGCATCCGCCACTTCCGCTATGTGTCCGCTTCGCAATTCTCCCCGAACCCCTCTTCGGATGGTGTCATCCGCTTCCATCCACTTCATCTGCTAGGCTTCCTTGAAGCATCCGCTTTTACATCCCCACTACATGCTACCCATGTCTGTTGTTTCTCCATTCTTTTCAGTTCTGTTTATTGCAAACACAACAGATGGAGCCACCCCCAAAATTTTGCTCGTCCGCTGTATCCTTTATGCATACGTTTTTGTCCGTCAGCCAGTGGGACCGGGCCTTAAAGAATAATCAACTGGTAATCATTCTCACTGTCCATATGAGAGGAGAATGTTCCAAAAGTTGTGGTTGCTGGTTATACTTTTGAAGGATGTGGTTTATATAAGATATTAAGAGAATAAATGGCTGAAAGACATCTGATGTTTTCTAGACCATTAAATCACATAACTCAAAATTACATTTATATGTCATAATGTGTAATCTTGAGTGAGCTTTACATGCTGAGTGTCAGTAAGTGCAATTTTAGAAAAGGAGCCTAAATGCCCCAAGGTATTTTGTGTGGTTTAAAACTATTTGGGTTTCAGATTGCAGTTACCATTTTCAGTTCTTTTGATAGATTTATACAAACATGCATACACACACATACACGCACCAACACACACACACACTCCATTCCTAAGTTATTTCAGTCTAGGCTAATTATGCCCTTACTCCCTGAAGAATCTTCAAGGAAGATTTTGACACCATTTAGCCAGCTTTCATAATGAAAAAAAAAAAAAAATNCACCATTTAGCCAGCTTTCATAATGAAAAAAAAAAAAATCACAATGCATAGCTTGCAGCATTAGATCTGAATGAATTTTGTTGGTTATTGTTTTTCTGTCCAAACTTTCATCATAACTTTAGGAAGATTTTGCTGGTAGAGGAAAGCGAATGAAACAACAAATTTTAAATTTTATAATTGTAAATCCTTGCTTATTTACTGGTATTTTGTTGTTTATCAACACACATCTCTTTTTATTTTACTTTTCTTTCCCTTCTATTTCTGCTTTCTATCTCTACCTCTGCCTCTATCATACTGTAGATGAGCCATGTAGACCTTTGAAAAGATATGCAAATGCCATGATATATCTATAGCTATATCGTGGCAATGCTATCTATAGCAAGTTCAGGCATTTGATATTTTATGAAAGCAAAAGTTGGATTCTGAAGAAGTGTGATAGGGAGAATATTGATATTGTTGAATTTTGTTATCCAAAGTTCAAAGATATCCAAGAATGGACAGCCAAGAAAAGAAAACCAATGGGCCAACCCAGTATTCTTACTTTGAGAAACAAATGATCAGGCTGAATTAGTCTACTTTGGACACATTGTACAAAGGCCTTGCTCTCTGGAGATGGCTCCAATGTTAGGAAAGGTGAAAAGAAAGAGAAGACTATGACAAGAAGAAAAATGGAAGGCTCAATTATAATAGAGATGAATACACCATTGGAAGACCACATTAGTTATAGATAATCATTGATAATATAATTGCTGGGAACATGACACAAAATCAGTCATTCAATTTTTAAATTTATGAATTTCTCAGTTATGAAACTCACAGTATTATCTTTTAAAAAAACACCTCAGTTACCGATGTGACCTTTATCCCATCAAATGCTCTTTGCTAGATGTGTGGTCTCTATGTGAAAGGATTGAATCTGCATTTCAGTGTTCTCTGTTTCCAAATAGGAATATTTTGGCGAGAAAACAAGCTGGTTTATAGAATGGAATAGTAAGAGCTATGTCTTCAAGCTTCAAATAAACACTAAATATGTGTTGATTAATATATTTATTTTAAAATTAAAACATTTAAGAGATACAGAGTATGCGCTACCAATGGAGAAAATTGTGCTCTGCAAAAATACAAACAATGTGTCAAATATATTAATTCAAGCCTACTGATGAGTATAGACTTGCTACAAGAAATAAATAAATAAAAATAAATTTCAGTTGATGCAGCATTCTGCAGAGAAATAGCAATAATGATAGAAAGCTATGTTGTCACAAACATTTATAAGTGTTTTTCTGTTTTCTAAGAAACATGCCAGGTTATGTTTCATAAAATCTGTGAAGTGGGGAAGGGTTCTTATTTTTATTTTTCATGTTTGTTTTAGAAAATCAAATATTCAAAGTAGAATTAAAATTATGTGCAAGTGGTGTATTTTCAGCAAGACAAGGATTCTTTTGCATTCTAAAATTCACTTTTGAATATCATTGTGAAATGGACAATGTCCTTTAATTATTTCAGGAATATAAAAACTGCTGGAAGAGTTACTCAAGATGTATTATCCCTTACAGATACAGTAACTACCCTGATCATAGTAATAATTCATCAGAATAATGTTGAGGTAAATCTTCTGTGTAAAATTTATCCATAAAAAATAGAAATAGAGGAAATAAATATCTTGTTAGATGCAATGTGAAAAATGTTGTCTTTGTTGCATTTTAAGTATCTATGCTAAATTTTTAAAAACTCAAACCCTACCATGATCAATACATTAGTCATAGAAACATTGAATTATGTGGAGTCAATGATAAGATAATAGTTTAAGTTCACAAATTTTGCATTTACTTGGCTTATTATCCTACTAACATATAATACATATCAGTGTCAGGCTTCGTAATAAGCCAACTGAAATCCAAAACTTCTGTCACGTCATGCCTTTGATAAACTTCACTTTAAGAAGCAGTGTACCACAGAGCAAGCAGATAACACAAATGCTAAAAAAAACAGCAAAAACATATTTACAAAGAATTAGTTAGTTCATACAGAATGCTCAGTTCAGAGTTATCATTGTTTTAATGGAAAGCACCCTGACAGTTTTGAACAATAAGCTTTAGTTCAAATGTAATCAGAAATCATTGTCAAAGTTTTGTGCAAGGCAAAGAAAGAATATAATGAATCGTATCTCCAAAATAAGTGCAAGAAATTATCATTTCCATGTGCTCTACAAGGATGGCTCTGCAGCAGAATAGAATTTGAGAAGAGGTTAGAATCCAAATCCTAGCAAGACTAATGGCCTTGAAATAACCAGATCTGCAAAATGTTGGTTTTAGGATTAAAAAACACCTTTCACTGAATCTAAGAATTATGTACAGTAGATACATAAAGTGTTTATAATATTAATTACTAGTCACAAATACTTTTATTTATATGGTAAATACTTTTATTAGCATGTGGTCTTCCATTTCTCTGAAACATCAACATTGGAATTTTGACAGTCAGAAGGACCAGAATCTTAATACTATAAGGAAGTTCTTATTCAGTTCCTATCTCTTATATAGAGGGCAAGGAATAGTCATAACTAAGAAGAAACGATAAGGGTAGAACTTAAATATTTATTTGATGAATAAAAATGAAAGAAGTACACACAAGTAAGGATTAGTTAAAACTGATTAAAAGTGCTGAAGTGAAAGTTTTTGGCTGACCGGGATAGAAGCAACAACTAAGGTATCCTGGAACTTAATTTTTTTTTAAAAAAAGATATATCGCTCCCAAATAAGATTCGGAAGCAGCAAATGAAAGTGAAAAGGGAAAGTTTTTTTTTCCACTCTCCTTCCTTATGTTGACAGCAAACAGAGATGAATGAGAAATCAGAAAAATCCACTTTGGCATCAACAGGTAATTAAACTGGAAAATTTGATAATAAAGGATTTCTGAATATAAAAGGATAAAAAAGAAAAAGAGAAATATTTTTCTTTTGTTTTTTCTCTGTGCTGTAGGTGGGGGGAGGAAGAATAGAGCAGATTTTGGGAGGAGCAACCTGGAATTAGATCTAAAGTTGAATTTTACAAGAGACTTCTAAGATAAATTTTAATATGGGAATTTTTGTAACTAAACCACCCCGGCAAAGGAAAGTGAAAAGAAGAAAGCTTGTCTACCAGAGAACGGCTTGTGTGTAATTTGGATTAGCTTGGTGATTTTTGGGACTTCTGGATTATATTTGAGGTTATTGAAGACTAACCTTGGGTGGTTGTTTTAAAGAAAAACAGTTTCAGGGCATCACTTGTGATTGACTAGGAAATGGATTTCAAAACTCAAAGAAGAGGAACAAGAAAGGGGAAGGGCTCTCTGGTTCGATTTTTCATTCTTAGAAATGGCAATCTGTACACTATGAGAAAACTACAAGAAAAGACTGCGCCAAAGGAAGTGGGACAAAGAAGAAAAGCCATCTTTAATGAACAAGTAACTTTATTTGGGGAAGAGAGGGAAGAAATTTGAGAACTCAAAAATAACAGACCAAAAAGGAGCTAACAAGGTGAAAAGTGGATGATAAGGTAGAAAGAAAGCAATAATATTGTGAGAAATGCAACAGAAAAGGGAATACAGAAAAGGGATAATGGAGGTGGAGAGGACAAGGGGGTAAAGGGCAGAGAAGAAGCAAGGCGAGGAGGGAAGGGAAGAGAAAGCTACAAGGGTGTGAAAGCAGATTGTAAGGAAGCAGGACTTATTTAGGAGATAATGGGTAAAAAAATTTACATTGAAAAAGGGATTCTGGCAAAGGGTACATAAGATTTGTTATTGTATATTTTGTTTAGAAATAGATTGTACGAGAAAATTGGAAACAATGTATGATTAAAAAATGGACGAAAATACTTGTGTAACTTAGTGAAACATTTGTGAATATAAATGAAATGAATTAAATGAGAGAATTAATTTTAGAAGGAATAGGGAAACATTTATGACAGTGTTTTAAAATATAAGTGAAGTGGGGGGGGAGTAATTATGGAAAGTTTATAAGTGTTCCATAGTAAAGGCATGTTTAAACTTTTAAATTTTGAAAAAGTAATGTGTAAAGATGTTTAAGACCTGAAATGAATATTAATATTAATGATAGAATTGAATTGGTATGGATGTTGTTTTTTAATTATATATTTATAATTTTTTTCTTTTTAAAATATAGGCATGTTAGCTTTAATGTACTAAGCAGAAATCCATTGGAAGTTATTGTATTATATTAAGTGGTATAATTTTAGGGGAAAAGATACAAAGGCCGTCATTTAACTCCATCAGTGACCACGGGGAGGAATTTTGTTTAATGAGAAAGGAATAGATAGACCAGCGTGAAACAGGAAAGACAAAGAATGATAAGTATAATCGAATTTGAATTGAGATGAACTCCAAGCAAATAAATAAAATTAAGAAAAGTTAAAGGAGGGGAGAAGCTATATAGAAAATGTAGAATGGTAAATAGGATAGGAATGGTATACTAAAAATGAAGCATGAACTTGAATTTGTGTCTGTAAGAAAAGAGATGTATACTCCAGGATCAAGACCGATTTCTAAAAAAAAAGATGTTTTATGTTTTTATGTTTTGTGTTGTGGTTTGTCTATGTTTGTTTCGTAAAAGAATCAAAATACATTTTAAAAAAAAAAAAAAAAAACGCGCGATTAAAAAGTATTTTTGAAAAAAAAAAAAAAAACCCGATTAAAAGTATTTTTGTGAGTAGTCTGGGTTTTGTTGTTTGTTTTAGTAAAATTACATAATGTTTTCGGGATAGGTGTTTCTTCTTTTGGCAGATACACAAAGTAGTTTTTCTGGGTACACAAGGTTGTGCCTTCATATTATTTTATTGGAAATTATCTTTTTTTGCTACTTTTTTTTTTGGGGGGGGGNCCTTCATATTATTTTATTGGAAATTATCTTTTTTTGCTACTTTTTTTTTTGGGGGGGGGGAGAGAGATTCATAAGGACTCCCCATCAATCCAAAGCACAATATTACAAAATGAGTAATCCCCATCTCAAATCTTCTGTATTTAATTCCAGAAAATGTGTTGAACATTACTTGCATGAAGTTTCCTTCCAGGCCCATTTTATTGTTTGGTAGTAGTACTTTTATAATTCATTCTCCAGTCTTTCCGTATGTTTTAGCCATGGGTGTTCCTGGCCTTGAAAAGCTGAATCCACTTTATTCCCCCCCTCCCTTTTTTTTTTTTTTNCCTTTTTTTTTTTTTTGCTATTTTTATGTGACTATGAACCTCTTCCATTCAACAGCTAAGGACTCTCACCTTTTGAAGTCATAACTCACTTTCTTTTTCTATACCTTTTATCTCAGAAATGGCTCACTTGTTCAATGGGCTCTGTTCAGTAGAACAGCTCTTTCTCCTCTTTGTGCTAGTATCCCTTTGAAGGAATTAAGCAGCAGCTGCAGATGGATCTCCCATGAGCTTGTCTTGAGGAATGAATGCTATTTTAATCTTCATTATCTGCATAACGATTCTATCTACATTCTGACTAGCCAGATGGCAGTCTGATTTCACTGCTTCTCATAATCAATTTCATTTCATTTTTGTAATAGCAAAAGGAAAATACTTCTTTATCTACTTCTCCAAGGCACTAACTTTGCTGATACACATTTCCAAATAATGGCATTTTTATTCTGTTTCTATCAGCTACTGTGATGTTAGAAAAGATTCTCTGCTTCCAGATCCTGAGGATTTTTTTTACACTACCAATAGCTTCATTTGCTTGAAAGCAAGAATAAGGCTATATACACCTTACTGGGTCCTTCAGAATATGAGCTTTCACAGAAAGTAAAATAGCATTTTCCATACGAACATTCTATATGCTACTTCCATCATCAACTCCTCATGACTTCCTGCACACACATGTGGTTTTTCATACAGTAACCACAATTTTCCAATCTCTCCTAATCTGATCAAATCTTCCTTTCAAAATCAATGTCAGCTGTCATAAATGTCATAAATGTATTGGTGTTTTAAAGTAGTAATGGAGTATGAAATGGTAACATTCAAATTATATTCACTTGGATCAAAAGAATTAACTGCGGAATTTTTATTTTGCAATGGGTCTTCTAAAAATCTGTGAACAATCTTAGTTTCTGCAGAGCTGACAAGAATTTTGAAAGTAGCTATAATGATGACTGCAGTTTGTTAGAGAGATCCATTCATAAAATTTCATTCTGCTTCCAAAATGAGCTGATCTCAAATCTGAAAGCATGTCACCTACTTTAATTCTTTTACCATCTTGAATCAATGGTAGCCTTTCTAGGTAATCTAGACTAAGAAATCAACTCCACAGAAAGGCTAAAATTCCTTTAATCGAGATTGGCTATAATAACAGGATCTTGCAACTCTGATTGTGCTTGATTTTCTCCCCTTTTTATATCTTTGTGAATGAAAGGGGTGCTTATGAACACAAACTGTATTGTTAATTTGAGCCATGTTTTCCCCCCTTGTTATTTTGTAATGCCTTCTCTCTATACCCTCCATGAGGGTCATCTTCCTTACTCTTTAATATTTCCTTCTTCAGTTTCTCTGCCTTGTTCTGAGCCTAAGTGATCAAGAAATCAGATAGCTAGCTTAGTTTTCACACAGAACTGTCTGTAGTGTTTAGTTCAGTTGATAGTATTTTCCAACTAAAGGTGTGACTTGTAGATGTTGTATATGATGAACTTATGCAGGCCCCATTTAGGTAACTACATGTGTAGCTTCTGTTGTGAAGTAGAATTATTTTTCTGCATTTAAAAAATAGTACATAAATGTAGCCAAATAAATATTAATTACTTGCAAACTAAATATACAATATGCCTTATTTTAAAGTGAAATAAAGATAAATCTGAAATTTCTTGGCATGTAACTTTTTAGGCTTATTTTCAATCATTGCTTCAGTAGATATTGTAACATATTTTCTATTGTTGCTGCATCATTCAAAACTTTTCATCATGCTTAGTTTTATTTGCAGAGGAAATATCTGCATTAAATTTGTTAGCATTATGGAATGTCTGTTGATTAGAGATTTTCATAAGTACCACTTATAACAGGCTCATTTTTTCTTAATCTCTGATACAAAATATACAATATTTTGTCAATTCTAACCCAGCTTTTTGAAATCAGGATAGTATTTCCAATTATACTCCTTTTGACTTATTCTTCAAGTTATTGCTATGGTGTTCAGGGAAGAATTATAACATTTTTATTATAATTGTCTGCTTATTCATTGTTTTTGAGTTATGTAAAATGGAGTTTGGAATGTACTTTTTAAAAAATGCTAGGATTTTCTAGGTTCTTCACTATTTGTATTTTTGCAAGCACATTTTTCAACTGGTAGCACATCTATATCTTTTAAATACTTTAATTTCAAATGAATGTTGCTGTTATATTGTTGGATTCTGGAGTAGACAACTCTGAGATGGATTCTTACTATTAATGGGGATCAATGTACCATTGGATGTCAGCTTCAACACTTGACAGGCTATTTCAAGTTATTATTACACATATTATTTGAATTAAAATATTAAAATAAATGGAAAGTTACAAGTTACAGCCAGAAATATATTTACCTGCTCAGAAAACATAATCTGGTATGATAGAGAATGTGTTCGGCATGGGGTGCTCAAGAAATTAAGATAGTATGGGCATTTTAGTCATTAATTATGTTTTTATATGTTAATTTTTCAAATTGCATTTTTCGTTTCTCTAAGAATTCAAGGAATTCTTGAAGGAAACTCTCATCTTTTAATACTCCCAATACACTGATTAATTCTTTTCACTGACATTTCCTAAGCTAACCAAAGCCTTATTATAGGGAAGATAAATCTAAAATTTTCATTGAGAAACACATTTGTCTATATGGAACTGATGATGTTGTAACAGTCCAATATGTGTTTTTTTATGAAGCCATCCATAGAGACTTTTGTAATGCCTATGTCCTGCCTCTTTTATACCAGTACCCTAGATCAGACAATACTTACAACCCAGTGGCAAAATACTGTGGAGCAGCTGTGAAAAGTAGGTACAAATTAATACTCACAGTTGTAACATACTTTCTGTATCAGCTATTATAACTGCTTGTATTATTCTACTTTAATTATTGTTAGCTGTTTTAGTTACATCTTCTAGAGGTCCTTATCTAGAAGAAGAATCATTAATTCAACCTATGAACTATTTTGGGGAAAGAGAGAACACTATGGTCATGCTATTCTGCATGTGTTTTTTTATTATCAAGTTTTTTTTTATTTTATTCTACATATACACAACAATACATAAACAGTGTGGCACCTAAGCACCATGCATTTTGGTGCAAACAAAAAGAACAACATTAATAATCTCTCTTACATTCATCAAACTTATATAATTATAATGTTAATGCACATGTTTGTATTAAATTATAAACCTTCATTATTTAATTATTCAATATTCCAGTACTTTCTTCTAATACCAATCACCATATGATTTAAACATACATAATAATTTCATTATTCACTTTCTTCTTTTGTTTTTATTGTTATTTTTTAAAAGCATCTCTTTTGGCGAGCTGTGTGGTTTCAGTTTTTACATTACAAACATGGCCATGCTTACTTTCATCATTTCCTTCATATCTTGTAGATCCAGTCTCATTTCCACAAATAATTCTCCCATTTTGTACATTGCTCCTTTCCCCCCTTCCTTGACAATTATATCCAATCCAAATGTCCAGTAAGTTGTTTCAACCAGCGTCTTTTATATTTATTTCAACAATCAATGTCCATAAGTCTTTGTTTCCAGGTTCCTTCTATTAGTTTCTTTTCCAACTTTTTCTCAGAGTCACTGGGTAGTTCCAAAGCAATTTCTTCAAATATCTTTCCCCTTGTAATATTCTAAAATTTCACTTTTCAGGGTTTTTATTTTATTATGATGAGTTCCTTTTATTTTCTTTTAAGTTCCAAGTTCCAATTTTAAAAAGACCAAACACTTTTTAGAGAGTCGCTAAAAATTTTCCTGTACCATTAGGTGGCACTCTCAGTTCTATTTCCACTTCCCACCCTTTCTTTCACTTTTCCCTTTTCTTTTTATTTTTTTTATTAATTTCACTAATTCCAATTATTATTATTTCTTTTCAACATGTTCAATTCCAGCATTTACTTGTGCCTATTTAGTGCCAAAAGGCCAATAATTACTCAATTTAATTTTCAAGCCTTGTGTGATGAAATATTTTTCTCTGAATGTTTACCTCCAAATTTGTTTCAATATTCAAAGCCAGTTTTATAAGTTCCAGTTTCTCTCTCTCTCCCTGATCGCTGCTTCTGCACACTTTCATCCACAATAGTTCTTTGTTTCTTCATTCCGGGGTACATTAATGTCCATGTATTTCGCCTGGTTCACACTCCTCTCACAACTTCACCACTCCAACACAGTCTTAGTTTCCCGGACTGCTTCCCATCTTTGTGGTGGCCATTTTTGACCACTGCTGCAACTTGTCTTTGGAGGGGGCTTATCTTGTCAGGGAGGGAGATGTGGCTCCCCTCAACCCTCCAAGTGATTCCTCCTTTCTTTACCACCCCTCCAGAGTGGTTCCTGTCCCAATTTGGACTGTCTAACAAGTGAGCACAGAGCAAAACGGCGCACGATCATGGATTCCACTCTGACACAACAGACGAGCAACTGGAAATCATACTATTCTGCATGTTGTCTAGCAATTTCTCTTGGTAGTCATGAATACAGTATGAAAATCAAAGATTTACTTTGACATACTGCTGAAACTACAATATTTTCCTCTGTGTTTGCTGTGCAGAGTTAATAATACTAACTGAGTGTACAGTATTAGGAAGTAGAGGCTAGGTATTATTATTACAGCTGAAATTTGGATGTCCAATTCTATATAAGGGACAGAGACAAGTCTTGGTATGACAAGACTATCTAATATTGGAACAGACTCCAAAAAAATGACTGTCACATCTCTACTTTGGATTTAGCAGAGACACAGAAAGTAGTCCACTTCAGTGCTCAAGACAATCTAAAATTACATCCTGACAGAATTTGTTTCCTTTTTTCTGGCAGCAAAAAAAATTATAGCTTATCATTTAAAAGATAAACAGAAGGGAAGCCAAAACCAATAGGACAGCCTGATAATAGATGGAACACGACTGGTTTCAGAATCTCTGAAAATAAGTGGGAGCTTACAGGCTAAGTGCTCCAAAAAAGTTGGTTTCTGATTTATTGCTTTCCACCTCAGGCTGCATAAAGCTTGCCTTGGTGGAAATTTGACCTTAGGGTATTTTGAGGAAAGCTAGGCTTTCAGAAATAAATAACTGGAAAACTCTGAAATAGCAGAAGAATTCGTGGTCTCTTCCAATTAAAATATTCTAAAGATCATATGGTAGAACCCTTTATTTGATGTAGCCTTTTCTAGTTTTTAAAAATGTTTAGCCAGAGGTAAATTATTTTTCAGAAAATAAATGATTGTACATAAACTATTTGCTAGAAAATAAATCTAGTTGAAATGTTATAATCATAGCTTCTAGTTATAATATACGATCATGCTTATTAATAGTAATATAAGCAGATGAGAGATGGGAAACCCAATTGTGAATGGTATTCATGCATGAATAGTAGATCAATTTTTAAAAGAATCTCATAATAGTTTGTCTTAAACCCCCATCCCCCAGAAAGAATATTAAGTTTTAGAACAGCTCTACAAAGCATGACAAGCAAGTCCTATATACTACACCAAAAATACCCAACAGAAACTCAGCAACCACTCTAGGGTTTGGGGAAATAGCCAGGATTTAAAGGACTTTTGGAAACAACATCAGAATGAGAGCCACATGGATTTTGGGAGTGATTTTACTCTGTGACCAGGCACCACAACAGAAAAATCATACTTGCTGGATCTCCGTGCAGATAAAACCTGGAATTGTTCCACTCTACCCACTCTTACTAGACAGCAAAAACCATTGAAAATGAATGGTCCCTAAAACAGCCTAGCTCTGTGCCACAAAGGACTTTGTAACAACCAGCATTATGAGGTGCACTCAGAATCTCACCTGTAACCATTGCAGCTCATGGAACAGAAGTGAAGTATGCCGATCACTGCTTATATCACTGCTTTTATGGACTAGCTGTACTTTCCAAATGGGTTTTCAAGGGCAGCGCCAAATATAGTGCACTGAAGTAATCTAACTAAAAAAGTGATTAAGGCATGAATGATTATTTGAAGGGTCTCCTTATCTCGGGATCAGGTGCACATGATGGCATTATGGAAAGGCCTTTTGCTCTTTCTTGAGCAAAGAATTGTGAAAACAAAATGAGTAGAGGACTGACAATAACTCATAATAAAATAAAAGGCATCAATGTTAAATTATTTCTGTAAGAGATGTGTCTTAGGCAATTGACAAAATCATACTATAGATAAATTCTGAAGCATCTCCGAACTCAAGGATTTCAGTAGTGAGGATGTTGAGAAGATTATTGCTTGAACATGCTCCAGTAACTGGCATTGGCATGATGATAATATATCTTGTGTGATTCTCGATAGATTATTCTGAAGTATGCTGTAGTTGATAGTGTTAAAATCTGATTATATGAGAAATCTGATTGAACCTCTAACTTAGAAATGCTAATAAATATACAACTGGGTGTACTGTCGTGCAATAATATAATAACTGTTGCTACAAAAAGGTGTTATAGACCATCTATCATAATACTGTACGTTGGGAAAAAACAGTTACATTGAAGATATAGGTTGTTTATATATTAAATGCATTTTATCCTTATAAAATGCATTTAATCTCCATATGTATCAGAAGATGCTTTAAAAGTTTAATAGCTAAAATATATATGTTCATATATAAATCTTTTACATGCACACAATTAACACACAAATTATTCAAGACCTGTTATGCTAGTCTGAAATATTAAAGGTTTATTCAAATAAATTACTAATTGCAGTATGTTCATTTCTAGAATGAATATACTGCTTGCTTTATTAGTAGCTAGTAAAATGGTTTATCATTACATTAATGTGATAACTTAGAGACTTACATTGAATACTTAGTCTTCAATGCAACAAGGTCTTTGTGCATGAAGGTGAAGGGGCAGTTAGGGGCAGACACATGCAAGGACAGTGAACAAATCACTAACTTGACAAGCTAAGGTCAGGATCCAAATAATCATTAAGCTATATCTTATTCTTTCTCTAAACAGCAGTGTGTTCATAGCATATTGCAAAATACCTTTTAAAAATGAGTTACCTATCAAAAGCATATTGAAATAAGCTATTTTAACCCTGTCAATTAGGCAAACAATATAATGTTTTAGAAAAAATGTTAATATGTTGCTATTTTTCTATATGAGGAAAGAACTAAATATGTGGCAAATTGCATGACTATTTGTACTAGAATTATAATACAGTACATTACTTGTTCAGCCATATTTATGCCCTGGTTCAAAGTAGATGTCCTAACCGTAGGACATGAGGCATGCATTCAATTTTTATGCCTCAAAATAAGCGTTTAAATGCAGAGGCATACTTTCATTCTGACTTTGAAATGGTTTTAAGTAAGTATATGCCACATTCCATTGCTGTTACAAAAGAATATTTTCCACTTGATTATTGACATTTCCAGTGTTTTAGAATATTGTGTGGATTACCCCAAATTAAGTCACATGGGCCCAATTCAGTCTTATTTAATCAGGATAAAGTTAAATGACAAAAAATATATCTTGTAATATAAATATATGTAACATATATTGTAGAGATATAATAGTGCCTAATGAAAAAGAGTCTTTTAAAAGAGACTTTGAAAAAGGAAGAAGATTGTATATCTAAAATTACCGCCTTGTCTGTACGAAAAAAGTGATAAATCCACCTCAAATAGTATGTCATTTGTGTGAAGGCTTGTCTTTGGCAGCATTTCCCAAACTTCCTATGCAGTATGATTCTATATATGAGCGATGTCATGGAATGTAACTTTGGGTCACTATTATATTCCCTCAAATTATTTTAATCCACAATTTTCTGTACTGCATCTAGGTATCTTTCTCAATGCAGATCATATTGTTTGAAAGTGAAGAAAAAAGAAATGTAACTAAAATGGGTAGAATCGTAACACAAAAATAATTCAATGTGTGTATTTTATTTTTTGCAGTATAAGCTGTCTCTGGAAAGTATCTCTGAAGCTGAAGTGCCTTGCTTAGTATACTGAGTTTATCATTGGCATGTGAATATAAGTTTAAAATGTCAGTTCATCAGTGTAAGGATTTGAAAAAAAAACTGTGGTACTGTACTTATAGAAGGACATCAAGAGTTTGGTTATTTTCTTGGCAATGTTTTCATTACCACATTAGGTCAGTGCAGTATTATCTAGTCTGGTAATGAAAGCAAATAACCAAATTAAGAGAGCACAAAAACTTCCACAGTTAAACTCTGAGCTACATATATTTTGTTCTATGGGAGATAATAATTCCATAGTCTAACAGTTATCATTTGAAATTTTAAGACTTAGCATTAATTGCATTTCCCATTAAATATTTTCTAAAACTGTTGGAGAATCATACTCTCATGATTTAACAGAATAACAGAGTTGGAAGGGAACTTGGAGGTCTAGTCCAACCCCCTGCACAAGCAGGAGACCCTATACCACTTCATAGAGATGGTTGTCCAATCTCTTCTTCAACACCTCCAGTGATGGAGCACCCACAATTTTGGATGGCAATCCAATCCACTGGTTCATCGTTCTCACTGTCAGGAAATTTCTGCTAATTTTCTCCATTGATTGTTAAACTGTCCAATTCGCCATCCAAAAAACTCTACCTCCATTTCAAGCAGGTGCCTTGTACTCTTTGAACTGGCTCAGAACAAACTAGATTTTTCTTCTAATGAAAAATCGAGCTGGGATTTGAATGTTGTAACTCTGTTCAATCTGCAGCCCATCCATTCTCTACCCACTTGTTACTATTTGGGCTGATCAGCAGAGAGAAAAATAGAACAACAGAGTTGGATTTCAAGTAGCCATTATTTTCTAAGTACTCTAATATAGCATCACTTTGATTTAAGCTGATTAAAAATATTAAGGAAAATACCCTATTTCTGCACGAGTGTCAAAACATATACTGTAGTTTACATATGCATACATACATACAGATACATGCATGTGTCTTTTAGCATAAAAATGTACTTGCCAACATTCTGTAAATGCTGTTGATTTCAAACTTTGAGGAAGTGAATACCTCATCCTGAACTGCATAAACAATTGTTTTAGCAATTAGAAAAATAAATTTGAAATCTATATCTAAGCAATGTATTTATAAGGCCAATTGGACAATAGGTTTAACAATAGTTACCATCATTCTGAGTTTTAAAGAACTGTTTATAAGGGAAATGAAAAAAAAATTCCAGGAAAGAATATAATTGATGTTCAAATATGTTATACTTGTAGATGAAACAAATATAAGTCTTCAGACATGAAAATAGTAACATCATATATGGAAATGATATAGGTTGAATATGCTATAATTGTTGATCTGCTGTTTGGAAATGTATACATACGCACATATGCATACATAAATACAAGTGTACACATACAACAAAAGTTTGTGTGCGTGTCAATGTGTGGAAATAAATAATATGTACTTACTGACTGAGGAATAGTTCTTGGAAATTTGAAAGCTTACAAATTTTTCTATTAAGAATAAAGCTACATTCCTGTTATTTTGTCCAGTTGTGCCTGATAAAAGCAGGTTATCTGTCTGTTGCCATAATGGATAGTAAAGATGACATAGGTTGGGATATTAATTGGATATTAGTATGTTTCTGAAATAGTAAGGCAACACTAAATTGAAGTAACTGAAATATTTCCTCAATAATTTGTTTTTAAGAATTCATTGCACTGTACACCCACTCCTTGGTTAACAACTACCTCAGCTAGTGATCATTCATAAATAGGGTAATAAAAAATATTTTGTGATTAATGTGCACATTTATTACAAAATTTTGTGATCTGACCATAACACATTATGGAGTAATGCTGGCCTAGCTGTACCAGATAACTTAATCTGAATGAGATAGCAACAAATGATAATCATAGCAGATAATGGGTGGATCTTTACAGGACTTTCTTTGGAAAAGCAACAAATTAGAGGTAGGTCAGATGAGAAACCTCTCTATGTAGCTCTTTAGGTCCAGCTTCACTGATTCAGTGGCATGTCGTATAAGTAGCATCTGTTTAGAAATTTGATAGAAGGAGATTTGTGCCCAGGCGTTGAAAATTCCTACAGTTAAATTTTACTGGCCTCAGTGCTGCATTAAATTGAGATCTATTTGCATGTCTCTCTATCTGTGTATCTCACTCTATGTACAGTACATACCTAGATGGTGCTGGTTTTCATAATTTTTTTGTTTTTTTAATAGCTTGTTTTGCTGATTAGTATTACTTTCTGGGCTTTTTCATGGATTTTATTTATTTTTATTATATTGAATGCTTTTATGAAAATATGTTTTGTTTCTATTTGTTTTTTTTTTTTAACTTTTTACACATGTAAATATATATTTAAGTGTGGCTGTGTGTAATTCTGGAATGAATCTCAGCTTACAAATATCTTTAGTGGAATCAAAGTTTATTTGTTAAAAAGTTATATTGTAGCCTTAGGCATGCATACTTGGAATATATTATGGTTGTTAATACATAAAGGTATTTGATATAATGGAAATATATTTAATGCCTTGATTGCAGATTTTGACTTTTTTTGATGCACAGCATTCAGACCTTCTACATGTTAGCTCTTCCTTTGAGGATAAGGCAGTGGCTTAAAAATGAAGGCACATAATAATACTGTTTGGAATTTAATCACTTGAAGCTTCTTTTCTTATACTCCTTTCACTTTTGACCTACTTTGTTTATACTTTGAACAGCATGTAAGCAGGAGGTGTCTTAAACTGAAGATAATCTAATGAGTATGTATCCAATCATTTTTGCTACTATTAGCGGAAAATTGGTTCAGTCTCCTATACCAATTTTTTTATCTCTGTGTGTGCTTTCTAGTCCGTGTTGATTTTTGGTGACTGCCTGGATAAGTTTAGTTTAATTATCAAGTTTTTTTGGAAATGGTTTGCCATTGCCTCCATCCTAGGGCTCAGAGACAGTGATGGCTCAAGGTTACTCAGTTGACTTTGGCTTAAAACAGGGTAAGAATTCATGCTCTCATGGTTACTAGCTTAGTGCCTTAATCACTAGACCAAACTTTGTAGTCTGTTCTAAATTATCAGAAAATTATTTTCAAATATTATAACTTTATGTAGCGTATAAAATGTGATTCTTAAAATTGGTGTTCTCCATAAGTTTTATTCATGCTTTAGCCACAGAAGTCAGCTATATGAACTTGGACCATTCACATTCTCCCAGCCCTAGGAAGAAGGCAATGGTGAATCACTTATAAAATGTTGCCAAGAAAATTGTACAACCTTGTCAAGACTGATTCAAAGGAGTGCACTCAATCAGTGTTAGATCGAGAATATGTCTCTTTCCTTATGCTATTCAAATACTAATTTTTAAAAAAGAGAGGGTGTTCTTTTTTCTTGCAGTTTATTTTTAAACTTGCATTCCTACCTGAATCCTTATGTTGAAAGAACTAGGCTATATATAAAAATTATAATAAACAAAATAGTTGACCAGAATTATTTTCTACCCAGACTTCCTTTCTAACAGTAGCTGTATTATAATATTACAATTACCTCGAATTTTGTCTTTGCTACAGACACTTCAGGAAGGTCAGGTTATGAAAGATGTTGAACTTTTTGCTGGAGCAAAGTTATTCGGTGTGCTTTCTTGATGAAGCACGGAAATGAATTCTCATTTTTCTATGGCATGGATAGCTCTTGATTGCTATGTCTTCTACACAACTCTTCAGATGATACATCTTGGATCTTAGATGTATTAACAGTGTATCATATTTGAAGATTCCATTGCATGATATTTTTCTTAGTGCCATGTGATTGTGATACTTTTCTGATAACTGGTAATAGCTGGTTGCTCATTTTCTCTGGATTACAGTACAGGTAGAATATTTAAAAATTTTAAATAATGCAGTTACTGAGGTTTCTGGAGTTGGATTTACTGATAATATGGAGGAGCTTCAAACCTCTACCCTATAAGAAGCAATCGATTATTGGTGAAGTAAAATATATTCATTTTTGTGCCTTCATTTCAAACTATAAAGCAATAAAAAATAGAGGTAGCATTATTCATCTCTTTATCATTGATATGGTAGCTTTATTTCCAAATACACGGGAAGAATGTACAGGTAGTCCTTGATTTTTAATGATTTGTTTTGCGACTGTTCAAGTTACAATGGCACTGAAAAAAGCAAATTACAACCAGTCCCCACACTTTCAACTGATGCAGCTTCCCTACAGCAGGGGTCTTCAAACTTGACAGTTTTAAGGCTTGTAGACTTCAACTCCCAGAATTCCTCCTCCAGTCATGTTAGCTCAGGACTTCTGGGAGTTGAAGTCCACAAGTCTTAAACTTGCCAAGTTTGAAGACGCTTACCCTACAGCCATGTGATCAAAATTTGGGCACTTGCCAATCATATATGTGTATAATGGTTGCAATGTCCTGGGCTCATGTGATCATCATTTGCAACTTTCTCAGCTGAATTCTGACAAGCAAAGCCAATGGGGGAAGCCAGATGTGCCTAATGACCATGTAATTCACTTAACAATTGCAGTGATTTGCTCAACAACTGTGGAAAAAATGGTCATAAATCAGATGCAGCTCATTTAGCAACCACTTCATTTCCAAATGGAAATTCTTATCCCAATTTTGATTGTAAATTGAGGACTACCTGTACTTCCTTTTCCATTTTATCTAAATTAAATCTGAAAAGTGAGAAGCATGATTGAATAAATAACATAGTTAGCATTCTTCATAAAATGAGAGTTTCCAAGTTAGCATATATAGTTCTTTTTAATAGTTATAAAAAGGAGCTTTGTGAAGTATCCTAAATGAATTACCTTAAATGAAGACTATCATGCTACCCTCTGTAGACTGAGCTGGTAAAAAAACCCACTGAATACTCTGAGATTATGTTCTAGTGTGTATAGGATTGAAATGCATAATGATTCCTCAAAGTAAACTACATTAAAATTGTGTTTTAAAGCAATATACCATACTGGCCCAAGATGTCTAGAACACCTGGATTACTATACAATTGTGGAAGTACTAAGAAAGACTGCACTGTAGCAACTATAACTTTATGCCTTGTCATAATCAAGACTTCCAGTCCTGAAATAGGTTATATTTGAAATGCTGTCCTCTGATTTTGGCTGAAGGAAGACAGACAGCTGTCTGTACTGTATGCAAACACGCATTTGGTTTTAAGATACTAAATTTTCAAGACATTTTGAAAGAATAATCTCTCTCAGGATGAAGCTGCTGGAAAATATTGTTGCTTTGGCATTTTATTAATATTGCCTACATTGAAATATTGCAGCAAAAATGGAACCAGAGAGTAAGAACTACAGGTTGGAAAGAACGACTGGTAATCCTCACTTACCAACTAATTGTTCATCCACTTACAATGGTTGCCATGTCCCACAGTTATGTAGTCACCATTTTCATTCTTTCATGCTGGCTAACAAAGTCAATGGAGACGCTAGTAGGGAAGGTCACAAGTCTCTCTAGTAAGTTCCTTCCCCCCCCCGCAAACACACACTCAGCCTTTCTGTGCACTGTGCCACATCTTCCTACTCTTAACCTCTCTGCACTTGCACACCCCTGTGCCCTCCTCCCCTCCCAGTATTTCTTCCCTGTGGCATTCTTGTACTTCTTACCTGGGACTCACACCACTTCCTGCTTAATGACCTGTGCTTCTTGAGGTTATGACCAGTGGGATGCCTGGATTCTTTTTTATTTTATTTTATTTTATTTGGGTTTTCACAAAAACAAACTACAAATAAAACATCTTTTTTGAAAATAGCATGGTCCCAGGTTATCACTTCTTCATACAGACACAAAACTCAATTTCATTTCAGTCGCTCATTTTTATTCTGTTCCATATCTTATTACCATTTTATTATTTTCTAGATAGTTTTTTCCCTCTTTTAATTTTCTCAACTTTGTTTTAATTATCTCATTCAATTCCAAATCATTATATTTATACTTTTGTCTGTCACTGTTGCAATTTCATATTATCTTTTCTTAAATTAGAAATTTTTCCCTGTAGTTACCCAATTAGGAGTATGAGTGCCTTTATATCCTTTAATTTTCCATTCAAACTCTTTATTTAGAGCTTCAATGTATAACTTTCAGATTATAGCATTCAATATAATACATAACTTCCAATCGGATTCTGGTTTGGTACACTTCTGAATGAACAACTTGAGTATATTCTTAAAAGAAAAATTTTATAGTTATTATAATATAATGGTATAATATAATATATATGTGTGTGTGAGGTGATGTGTTGTGTTTGTTGTGGTGTGGTGTGTAAAAATAAAACACACATTACTTCCAATTCAATTCTATCATTAATATGCATTAAAATCTTAACATTTTTAAAATTTCTTTCAATTGAATATCATACTTCCTTGGGAACACTTATAAACTTTTCCATGGTTATTCTTTTTTCCCATATTTCTTACTTATATTTTTATATAAATCATTACTAATAATTAAAAATATTCCCTTTTAATTCTCTCAATCATTTTTATATTCATTTATTTATAACAAACATCCATATATTACAATAAATATTTTATCCATCATCATATTTTCTAAATTATTCTGTTTGTAAATATACATATGCTATCTTATGTACCTTTGCAGAATCCCTTTACAGATTAATATTTTCACTCCATTATCTCTAAACCAAATACTTATGGTTTACAATCAACTCTATATCTTTTCCCTGTTTCTCCATTTCTTGTTTCTGTCTTTTACAACTTCTTTTTCTTGCCTTCTTCCCCTCTTCTTCCCCCTCCCCTTTTTACCCTCTTCCACTTCTAACTCTCTCATCTGTAATCCCCTCTTCTGTTGCTGTCTTAATATTTATAACTTATCTTTCAAATTGTCCTTCTTCCTTTTTTTTTTAGTCTTAAACTTTCACTCTTCTTTTCCCCTTTTCTTTTTTCCCTACTTAATTTTTTTGATCATTAGAGATGGCTTCTTCTTGTGTCCCAATCTTCTTGTTCTGCAAGCATTTCTTGTTGCTTCTCATAGTTCCAGATCTCCATTTCTAAGAATTGAAACATGAAGCCAAAAGAACTTCTCCCTTCTTGTGCATCTTCTTTCTACTTTTTTAAGTTCCCGTTTTCAGTTTTCTAAGAGTGATACATTTTAAAACTTTTAAAACAATCACCCAGTTAATTTTAGTTCATCTAGATGCAAAAACCAAAAGTTCACCAAGTAATCCAAATAATCCCAAGGCTGTTTCTACTTGCTTCTTTTTTTCACTTTCTCTTCCTGGGGTTCTATTATTTTGTTAACAAAAGTTTCCATTAAAAGTATCTTTGAGGAATCTTGTTAAAATTTCACTGTAACTTTTAGTTACAGTTCCATTCCAGACGTCTCCTCCATTTTTCCAGATTCTGTCCTTCTATGTCTTTTTCTCCTTTCCAGCTTTTTAAAAATTTTAAGGTTTATTATGCCTTTGAGTTTTATTTTCGTTAGATGCCTATTATTGTCAAAGTGGATTTTGTTTTTTCCAATTTCTTGCCTTAAGTCTCTAGCTGTCAGTATAGGAGTAAGAAAAAAAAAAAACCTAATCCTTTCGCCTTTCTCTACTCCTTCACAGCTTCAAAATCTTTACTTTGGGGAACATTGTGGTTAGTTTAAATTCCAGGGGTAACCTTATTTGTTGGCTTTTGCTGTTTGACCCAGTCACCAAAAATTTTCTTTTATCTTCCTCACTGCACATTCTTTTTGCAAGAGAGCGAGTTCTTCTTTGTGGTGGCTTTCTGACCACTGCTGCAACCACCTTCGCGGAAAAGGAGTAATGGCCAGCTGGGGAGGAGAGATGCGGCTCTCCTCAACCCTGCAGGCAGTCTCCCCCCTCTTCACTACATCTGCGAGGTGGCTTAGCCCCAAAACCAGCCGGCTCGGGGCGTTTCAGCGGTGAACACGGATCGAACCCTCGGAGATATGAGGTTTCGATCTGTTGCAGACGGGATGCCTGGATTCTTATTGCTAAACAATATTGTCATGTGACAATACATGTCAATACATTTACGACTGTATTGCTTAGCAACACCAATCCTGTCCTAATTACTGTTGTAATCGAAGGACTACCTGTACATTTCTTGTGAGGGTGGGGAATAATATGCTGTTTACTTGCTAACTAACTTACAAATGGTATTTGTAATTATGCAGTTCTTTATATTATGTCTTCATTTATTTATTAAATTTCTAAACTTGACTGAGTCTGGGAGGTTTAAAACCATAGAGTAATTCAGTCTTTGAAGTAATTTTGAAATAACTTTCATCTCATTGTAGTAGCCTCTACTTCATCAGCACACTTTTGCATGTGCTTTTGCACTCTCCTCAAAGTTTTATGGAGCAAAATATGAGATGTAAGTCACCCACTGGATCTCTTAAAATCTCCACATTGACTTTCCCATCAAAAAGCAGAATACACTGAAAAAGTTATTTTGTGCTCTAACCCCACTCCTAGTGAACTCCTCTGAAACCTTTATTCAAATTTATAGATTGGTTTGATTGATTATGTGCCATTAAGTAATTATCAGCTCTTATTAACCACTGAGATAGATTTTCTTGATGACAATAATCAATGGAAGAATCTATAATTCCAAAACAAGATTCTTAGCATTAGTATGCCTTGTAACAAAGAAGAAAAAGCTTCCGAAAATTAAAAGTGATATTGCTCATTTTTTGAAATATTAATCCTTAACTTGGTATACCAACTTCATGTGCGCAAAAGTTGAGTATACCCTCTTTAGACTGAGTTACTTGCTTGTAAACAAATATTTATTTCCTCCCAAAAGCCCCTTCCCTCAAAAGCACTAAATCTTTGGACCTTCTCCTTTCCTCCAGAGTTTAGGACTATTTTAAGTGTTGCTGGAGATGGTAGCTGATCCTGAGTTCTTGAAATTCTAAATGAATGAGTTTGCCTCATGAGCCAGAATTTTGCAGTCTCAGTTTTACTGCAGATTTAGCAGCAAAATGTTGCAAATAATGGAGTTCTTTTTTTAGAACTTGTTTTAAAAAAACCCTGCACAAATAGGGTTTATTTTAAAAGTTAAGATAAAATGGAAATTGTTTAAATTTGTAACTTCTCCATTTGCATTCTCCTGATTTGGACTGGGCCTTCATGTACTGAAACTTCATGGTATATAATTTACATATTATGTACTTAGATCATTAGTTTTGTACAAAGAATAATTTCAGAACAGCAATATAGGTAGTCCTTGACTTACAACCATAAATGAGCCCAAAATTTCTGTTGATAAGTGAGATATTTGTTAAGTGAATTTCATGACCTTTATTGCCATAGTTGTTAAGTGAATCACTTCAGTTGATATGGCAAATTAGAAACCTGGTTATTAAGTAAATCTGGCTTCCCCATTGACTTTCCTTTTTGGAAGGTTGCAAAAGGTGATCACATGATCCTGGGACATCGCAACAGTCATAAATATGAACCAATTACCAACATCTGAATTTTGATCACATAATCATGGGGATGCTGTAAAGGTAACTTTGAAAAACAATAATAAGTCAAATTTTTCAGTGCTGTTGTAAGTACTAAAATGGTCACTAAACAAACTGTTGTACGTTGAGGACTACCTGTGTTTATAGTATCTGAAGGATTAACATATAATAGTAACCAAACCTTTTTTAACCCATTTTCTTGGTTAGGGTATGATGGCCAGATTCAGACATTATCAAGCTATAAATTGTAGCCTAGATGCACATTTGCTGGCTCATGCTAACTTATTAAAAGACAATCTTGTATAGTTTAGGGCTGTATTTCATTTATTTATTTGATTTTTGAGGATTGAAGTGTATGTAAGTTTATCCAATCAGGTATAGGTAAATACAGATAACAACTGAAGGACAGTAAAAAAAGAGAAAAAAACTCACATTCTTTGCTCTATCTGGTGGTAATCTAGATCTTTGCATGCTCTATATTCGTGATGGCGAATCTATGGCACGCATGCCACACATGGCATGCAGAGCCATTTGTGCTTGCACGTGAGCTGCAGGCAAATTTATCTCAATGCGCATTCACACGCCTCACAGCTAAAAATACCAGAAGTGCGTAGGTGGCATGGGGGGCACACATTGCCTTCTGGATGCTGGCATGCGAGCTTGCAAGCGTGCACACAGTTTTTGGCACAAGAGCCCAAAAGGTTAGCCACCACTGCTCTATATTGTAGTTGAAAGGGAATGGGAAATGAATTACTGGGTTTAAAGGATAAAATGGATCCATTACATCTTATAAAGGCATCCAGTTATCTTCTTTTATATCAAAATAATGGAGAATATATTTAATTAGTCATAACAAACTAATATACCAACCCAATCTCGATCCTGGATTATGAAGCATACTGTTTAAGTTGATCTATTAATTTTGTCATAAAATAGACAAGAGGCGCACTAAGAAATTGAAGGAGTTGTAAAGTTAATGGCAGTATATGAGGGGCCAATTGCAAAAGCAAAAGCAGACAATAAATGTTTTTGAATGATGTGTGAACTCTCACAATACCTGCACATTAGTTAATAATAAGAATATACAGCAGCCTTGGATTTTTTTTCAAGCAGGCTTCCCACTATTATTTATATGTTTGGAGTAGATAAATTGTCAGTAATCTCCTATATCAAACAGGAAGATTTGAAATAATGGAAGGGAGACTTAATTAAATTAATCTTTTCATTTTGGTAGGCAGCTTAATGTGCCAAATGGTTCTCTCCCATCTTGCATTGTCACTATGAAGAAAAGGGAGAAGCCATTAGATAGGACACTAAGCTTATTGGTTGGTGTTTGTGGGATAGGCCCCATTTGACTGTTAGTGACTGAGATAATACTGAACTTAGAATGCAAAATCAGGAATATAGCAATCATAATAGGAAAGTTTGTTGTGGTTTTGGATTGCACAGAACCAACCTTTCATTTGTGGCTGTTATGTTGTCAGATCTTGTTCTCTGTCCTTCTAATAGGATGGCTTCTGTTCCAAAATTGGAGATTGTTAGAAGTGTGCAGGTAAAAAACAAAATAGTTGGCAATCATCTTGCACTCTTCATAGACCTCCTGTTAAATTATCTGTCTGTTGGAGATTTAAAGATGTCATGACTTATTGACAAGAGGTAGCTTCCCAATAAGTTTTTTTCTGGTTTGCCCCAGAGTAATTGGAACAGCAGCAGTTCTAGTTACCATTACAGGTTTATAAAGAAGAAGGGTTAGGTAAACAATGTGTGTTGGGAAAAAGAATACAATTGGATGCAAAGAATGTATTTTCTGGAAGTATTTGTTTGTTTAGCAAGGGAGCAAGGGGAGGAGAGGATTTCATCAGCAATCAAAAGAAATGGTGGTTGAGACTTATGGTTAGGGGAATTCAATGCAGCTTTGAAAAAAATGTTTTCCATTCTGTCAATCAATATAGACAATGTAACAACTTTTTCATTAACAGTTATAAGAACACTTTATTCCAAGGCGATTACTGATTTCTAAATTATTGTTTTTAAGCAGTTAGTGCTGTTTTTGCATCATTAATTGAACAATGTAAAAATCCAAGTTCTAGAACACTGATAATGGCATCATAAAACTTATGTCAAAATATTTGAGAAATTGAGATTATGGCATTTTGATTTTATAGCACCAGTTGCTCACTTTCCTTTGATACTGTTGTCAGTTAACATCAGAAATATGTTTTTTTTTGTTCTCTATGTATGCATTGATTTAACACCACCTAAAGTGTTTAAATAATACGTTTTTGCTCACTCATATAATATTGATGGCGCATAAGAATAGCTTTCTGTATGCCATTTCATTCCTCAGCATAAGAGCTTGTAAAAATGTTACTTACTAAAGCAGGACCTAAAAAGTAGTGNATAATATTGATGGCGCATAAGAATAGCTTTCTGTATGCCATTTCATTCCTCAGCATAAGAGCTTCTAAAAATGTTACTTACTAAAGCAGGACCTAAAAAGTAGTGGCAGTAGCTGGCAGTGTTTAAAATGCAATTTTAAATTTAATTTGTTTAACTTGATTAACTATGGTAATACATGCTTAAAGTGGATAGACAATATTATGGCTTGGATCTTACCTGTCTAAAACTGCAACTTTGGTGCCATGCAGTTTACTCAGAAGAAGACGAAAATACCATTTAAGCATACCTAATCATACCTAACTCATGTTACCTTTTGAGGGATATAATAATTTTAGATAATGATATTTAGTGACATTTACATTCATGGAATCTAGAGCTTATCAACTACTTCTTTGCTTTCACATATTATTGAACAAAGAGCTACATTTCAGTTGGAAGGTAGTAAAAAATAAAGTTTTGTTTTTTTTTCCTCAAGTTTATGAACCTCCAGGAAGAATAACAGACATACAAATGTGTGCTCAGTATTTTGTGCAAAACGTCAAAATGTGAATTCCTGTGCATTTCTTTTAATATGAACCTATAACTGAATAAAAATAGAAGTAGGGCTCTACAGTTTCAGCCACACTGTGGCAACATGTACCATTTAGCCTACACATTGTTTTGCTTCTTAGTTGTGGACTATTTTTATCAACTGTTTTGTCAAGCTGCTTTGTCTCACTGGAGCAGTTATGTTACTTAAGTTAGTCCTCTACTTTATCCCCCAATCTCTAGTTTAGTGACCGCAACTGGGACCTGGGACCAGCAAGTCATTAAGTAAAGGATTGCTAAGTTAAAAAACATATGAACGTGGCTGTGCTTACAATTTGATACAGAACAAAGCGTATTAACGGATTGTAATGGAAAACCTGTGATGAGAGAGAGGGAGAGAGGGAGATAAAGAGAGGGAGGGGGAGGGAGAGGAGGGAGAGAGAGAGGCTGCAAAGATTGTAAATTAAGGTATTGGTTGCAAAATTACTTTTTCATCACAGTCATAATGGCAAAAATGTCTGAGGTGTCATTAAAAGAGGTCGACCTATATTTAAATTATAAAAAAAATTATAAAAAAAAATATAAATTATAAAAAAATTTGTAAAAAATTTGTGCTTTTCCATAAACTCTTTATCAAACTTGAAATTTCTTGCAATAAGACATAATGGTGCATTGCAGATATCTAAATTTTATTATTCTTAGCTTCTTTAGTTCTATAGTGAGTGGGAAGCTGTATTATATAATCCATTTATAAAAGTATGTTCCCATTAAAATGGCCAAGAAGTATTAATTTCATTAAATTATAAGGACAGATGTTGTTCTACTGGGTTTGAGGGAGATTTACATTCAGTTCCAATTAGTTCTTTATGTAACATCAAAACACAAGAAGCCTTGGGTAAATCAGATTCTCTGCTTCAGTTCTTGCATTTATTAAATAGTCCTATTCTTCTAGATTTTGTTTTTTGTTGTGTGTATGTGTGTGTGTATTAAAAGGAACAACTTTTACACAGCAAATAATTTCATATGTTAACGTTTAATGGGAAAAGTAGTATATGTCTAACCAAAGAAAACAAATGTCAGTAAAGGTTTTGTAGGTATCTCATGAATTTAGTCAAGCTGAACTCATTTAATGAAGATATTAGATCGGTGCACAAACAATCCTGAGCTTCTGTATCAGTTTTGTGGACAGAGAAATTTGCTGGACAATTTCTCCAGGGAATAAAGACATTATCTAACAATTGTTCAAAAGCAAGTCCCTTCTCTTTACAGTGACAGTAGCATCAGTACTTATGCCTTAGAGGGAAATTGTCTTTATGATGTTTTCTCTTTAGCTTTAATCCAAATGTGGTAAGCTAGGGAGAACGCAGTGCGTGCTCTCTTTCTCCCTCTCCCTCTCTCCCTCCCTCCCTCCCTCTCTCTCCCTCTCCCTCCTTCCCTCACCCCCTCCTTCTATCTCCATGATTATCTGCAGGGATAGTAAGAAAGGGGAGGATTTCAAGCAAATTGCAGCTGCCAGTAAATTAATAGTCAAATTAGATGCAATTGTTTCACTTACATTTTAGAATAGAGCTATTGTAATATTCTTTTAAAAATCCCCACATCTGTTACTGACATGAAACCATAACATTTTTCTTCTTGTTTAAATAATAAAGCTTTACTTCCTAATCAAATCTGAAGGAGGGGAAATAGAAACATTGTCCTTACATCATTGTAATGATGTCACAAAAGATATTATATAAATAGGATTAAACAGTTGCTTCTTAAGAGTACTTCTTAATTTAACTTATCCATTATTTTCTCTCTTGTATTGTGGAGTTCTTGGTGCTCTTTGAGTTTGACTGTTTGCTTGCAGATTTCATTATCCACTAGGTAACATCCTCAATGCTAGAATGGAGCAGAGTTTACTTTTTGTTTATATACAGCAGCTTTGCCCTGACAGTGTTCGTGAGGATGCAGTTTATTCCTTGATTAGGCTATTGTCTATGTCTTGATTGCTGAAGTTGTTAGTTTCTTGATCAGGGTATTGTTTATCTGGTGTATAAAAAAAACCACTTGCTTTTAGCACTGAAGAAGTTAGCTAGTCAGGTAACAAAACATCTGCAAGCAAACAATCAGGCTCAGAGAGCATCAAAACTCCACAGTTCAACCCTGAGCTACATATATTCACTTCTGTTGGTGTCTTGTGCTAATAATTCATAAGTTGATGAGTTGAACAAAAAGGCCATTTATGTTTAACTTGAGGATAACTGATTAGATAGTTAGATAGATATAGATAGGTAGATAGATAGTTTGTACTTATATGGAAATACAGATTGAAGTGTCACCATTGTGTGATAGGAATTCATGTTTTTGTCTTCTTTTTCTATTATCTTGGGGTGGTAGTAGGAATTTAAAAATCACATCTGAATATGTTATAACTGAGAAAGTTATGCTATTAATGATCACTGAGTACTGACTAAGTGGGCATGTTTCGTTATTTATTCAGAAGCATCTTTCTGTTGTCCTAAATAATTTTTAGGCTTCCCCTTGAGCCTGAGAAAAGATCTTGCTGATTTAAGAATAATGGTCACTAAAATAAATGATGGACTTCTTTAATGAACAGTATACAGGGATGTGATGGCTCAGCAGTTAAAGAAGTTGAGTTTGTCAGCAGAACTTGTCAGCTGAGAAGCTGACAGCCCAGGTTTGAGGCCTGAATGGCTCATAGTAGGGTGAGCTCCAATTACTTGCCCCAATTTATGCCCATCTAGCAGTTTGAAAGCATAAAAATGCAAGTAGATAAATAGGTACCACTTTGGTAGTAAAGGCCCTGTCACACTGCCCAATGCATGCAAAACGGACACAACAGACGAGAAAAATGTTCCATCCGTTGTTATCCGCTCTCAGAAAGGGCAAAAATTTGTATAACCGGAGCGGATAACACGGATGCGGGGAGGATGCAGGGCGGATGGAAAGCGGATGCGGAACGGAAGCCCAGTGGATGAGCGGATGGCACATCCGCTAGGCTCTCCGGGGGACCTCAGCAAAGCGGATGCGGAACGGATACAACGGATGCAGAGCGGATGCAGACGGATGAAGCGGATGCACCAGCGGATGCACAGCGGAAGCCTAGGGATGCCAGAGTTAATTGCGCATGCCGAGGAGGATGCACTGCGGATAAGCCCCAAGGATATAACAGAAGCAGCTCGGAAGCAGGTCATCATTCAAAGGAAAGACTGCTTCCAGACACATCGACTGCCTTGCCTGTCCTGCCTGCATGTCTGCCTGCATGTCTGCCTGCCAGCCTTGCTGCCAGCCTCCCTGCCAGCCTTGCTGTCTGCCTGCCTGCCAGCCTCCCTGCCAAGCCTTGCTGTCTGCCTGCCTGCCAGCCTTGCTGCCAGCCAGTCTGCCTGCCAGCCTTGCTGCCAGCCAGTCTGCCTGCCAGCCTTGCTGCCAGCCAGTCTGCCTGCCAGCCTTGGTGCCTGCCTGCAGCCTTCCTGCCAGCCTTCCTGCCAGCCTTCCTGCCAGCCTTGGTGCCTGCCTGCCAGCCTGCCTGCCAGCCTTCCTGCCAGCCTTAGTGCCTGCCTCCCTGCCAGCCCTGCCAGCCTTGGTTCCTGCGCCTCCCTGCCAGCCAGCAACCCCACAACCATGCTGAAGCACAGCAAGCCCTCTGCCATCTGCTTCCAGCCTGGCAAGGAGGGACAGGGCTACCAATCCCGCTCCTGGCCCTCACTCTGGTTCTGCTGGGGCTTCTGCAGCACGGGCTCGCTCTTCTGGGGCTTGGGCTTCTGCTGCTTCTGCTTTGGAGGAGCTGATGACAAACACTCCAGCACCAGCCACCTCCACAGCACCTGCACCCTTCACCCTGGACTAAGCGACTAAGAGGAGCTGCCAGGACTCATTTTTGTCTTATAGCTTGTTGTTAATAAAGTCTATTTTTGATTCACACACTTGCTTCATTTCTTTTTTTTTAATAAAGTCTTGCTGGAAACTTTTAGAAATGGTTTTAGCCTTTGCATGCTTGGGGATGGGTAAAGATAGCAGTGGATGGGTTGAGATAGCTGTGGAATGGGCAGGGATATCTTTGGGATGGGTAATAGCTGTGGGATAGAAAAACTCCAGTGCAAGCATAGTGGGGACTGTATGGTCCACCCTCCCAGGTGCCACACCTCTGGCCCTTTATTATCAATAACAAATGTAATCATATGTCCACACATTTCAACATAAAACACAACTCTTTATTAAATGCCCTGTTCATTGTCGGGCCACTCAACATACATGGCCCAATCTCATCAGTATGATCAGGCTGAAGGAAGCATCCATTATCATCCTGTCTTGCCACTCCACTGCTCCAGCTGGGGAGTTGCACCCAGTGTTTCAGGAGGTTGCGCTGCTCTCCCTTCACGTGAAGCTCTGTTGGGGCCTTGCACATCCTCAGTGTCTATCAGGTTTCACCCTTGCCTCCATTCCTCAGGCTCCATGTCCCCATTGCCTTGTTGGAAGTCCACGAGCCTGTTCTGCAACAACTGGGTAGCGGGTGCGCATGAGATTGTGCAGGATGCAGCAAGCTTCCATGATCCTCCTCACGGTCTCTGGGCGATGCTGCATGGGGGGTGAGAAGTACCTGGAACCTGTTGGCCAGGATGCCAAAAGCGTCTCCACCACCCGCCTTGCCCTGGACAGCCTGTAGTTGAAGATCCCTCCTTCACGGGTGAGGAGTCTGGAAGTGTAGGGCTTCATGAGGTAGGTTGTGAGAGAGAAGGCGTCATCCCCCACGATGAAGTAGGGCACATCTTGTGTGTCGTTGGGCAGGGTTCTGGATCTGGAAGCCCACGATGAGGTTGCGTTCTAGCTCCTCCTTGAGGTGACTGGCGTTGTATACCTGGGCATCTGAAGATGAGCTGTTGCCTGAAGCATCGATGTACATGAACTTGTAGTCAGCATCGACCATGGCGAAGAGGATTGATGCTGAAGAAGCCCTTGTAATTGAAATAAGTGGACCCCGACTTGGCTTCCCATCTATGGCTCCAACGGTGTGGGGGAAGTTCCACTTCTGATACCACTGCTCTGCAACTTTCTTCCTGCCTTCTTCAGTGGAGGGGCACTGGAGGAGCTCTCCAGGTATTCTTCGATGATGGCCTGCACCACTTCTCTGACCACAATGCTGATTGTGTTGGTGGCACCCTCCAGCCGTACTGCATGCTCCTGTAGGTGGTCCCTGAGGCCAGGTGGCGCAGAGTGAGTGCCACCTTGAGCCCAGGTTCCAGGCTGGGCCGGAAGTTGGTGTTTGCCTTGGTCAACCTGGGTGTCAGGCGCTGCACAACTTCGTCAAACATGGTGTGAGGCATCCTCATGAAATTTTGGAATGCACGAGGGTCTTCGTTCCTGAGCTCCACCATCAGCTTGTGTACAGTCCATCCTCTGCTCTTCTGGCGAACCATCTCTATACCCAGACGCTTCTTGGCCGCCCCTTTTTCTTCCCGTAGTAGAGTTCACAGAGCCTGTAGATGGCTTCGCACTGTTGCAGAAGGATGGTGGCTGCCAAAAGACTGTGTTACGATCCACGGTGGACATGACTGGATGCTGTGGAAGAGGAAGAGGCAGATGAAGGCTGCAGAGGTCTCAGCAGGGCTGCTGGTCTGAAAGTGAGATCTAGATGTGTTGCTCCCCCTTTTTATAGGCAGTATAGGTGTCCCTTTGCATGCTCTTGCATCCTCTAGCATCCTCTAGGCATCCTCTAGACATCCTTAATATCCGAGATAGGTCCCCCTGTGAATGTTTTTTCTGTTTTAAATGCTTTGTTTCCGTGGCTGCATCCGTTCTGCATCTGTTCTGCATCCGTTCCGCTTCCTCCCTGCGTCCAAGCGGATGGAGTTGCGCGGATGCGCAGCGGATGCCGAGCGGATATTGCGGATGCATAACGATGCAGAACGGATGCATAGCGGATGCATAATGGACGAATTGGATATATTTTCCGTGACAAAGTTTTGAGCAGCTCAAAACTTTCTGAGCGGATGAAAAAATCAATAAACGGATGCTGCGACGGATGGAGAGGAAGCAAAACGGAAGCAGTGAGTACATCGCGGTTAACCAACGGATGGCAAGCTTTTTTGTCCGTTTTACATCCTCTTTGCATCTGTTGGTGCAGTGTGACAGGGGCTTAAGGTAACGGCATTCCTTAAGCCTTGGCATATTGTCATGCTGGCCACATGACCACAGAAATGTCATTGGACAATTTCCTCAACTAAGAAATGGAGATGAGCATCGACCCTAGTGTCATATACAACTGGACAGAGGAACCTTTATCTTTACTTTTTAATCAAAAGTAAAGGGCTGCTGCTTGTGCAAGATCAAAGCTATATCTCTGAATAATTTTGAAGTGTGAAGCCCCCTAGCATGTGCTTGTTTGGAAAAAGGATTGCACTCCTCTGAAAGCATCAGCATTCGAAGAGAGTTTTAAATCTAACAATGCCAATCATTATCCAAACCTTTGATAGGTAGTATGTAATTTGCTCCAAACACCATGAATACAGCAGAATATCCACATTATATAAAACCACTACTAACAAGCTGCAGTGTTCTGCTTCAGAGCATGGAACCATGAAATATTTATTTTCACAGCACAAAGCTTAAATGTTGAAAGTTGCTACCAGAAGATGAGTAGATGGCTGCCAATTTGAATAACTTTGAAAAATCAGAAACTTTCAGTGGTTGGTTTCTGTCATGATGGTTAAATAAATGACTTTTGGAGTCATTCTCAGAACTAGCATCTAGGGCACATGAAATAATTTTCTATTATATAACTTTCTGAGCATATGGTAAACTTAGGTATCAGTTGCCTCAAGAGCACAATATAAAGAAAGAAAAGGATACTCTCAAATTAAGTCAATTCTTGGTCCTGGACCCATGCAGCATTATTTATTTATTTTTATTATTTCTTTATTATAGAATTTTATTTATGTATTGTAGAAATATTTTGATATTGTCTTTTTTTCAGGATGCATTTTTAACTTTTCAGTTTAGCCAACATCCCTGCATTGGCTTCATTTAGCTTTTCAGATAAGTCATAGTTGGTTACCATATACTGAATCAAAAGTAAAACAAGTAGCCTTTAATTGCTTAGTTAGTCAATTTACACATAAACTTTGATTGCTCTTTTTTTAAAATATCACAACACTTGATCACCATTGTTAACAAAATACCATAGTTGTAATTAGAATGAAAAGGAGTCAACGTATTCTCCAAAGCATCTGAATTTGAACAAGAAGCAAGGGATGGAAACTAATCAAGGAGAGAAGCAAGGGGTAAGGAGAAATTTCCTGACAGTTAGAACAATTAATCAGTGGGATGGGTTACCTTCAAAACTTGTGGGAGCTCCAACACTGGAGGATTTTAAGAAGGAATTGGACAACCATTTGTCTGAAATAGTACAGGATTTCCTGCCTGACTAGGGATTAGACTAGAAGATCTCCAAGATCCCTTCCAACTTTGTTATTCTGTTATGGACTAGAAATTTGTTTCAAATTTAGTTGACTTACTAACATTGAATATAAAGGAGACTATTTCAGGGTAGCAAAAGAGATTCATATGAGTATGAAGAGAAACAAACTGGTGCATTATAAGCTAGAAACTGAAAATGCTTTATGCNTTCTGTTATGGACTAGAAATTTGTTTCAAATTTAGTTGACTTACTAACATTGAATATAAAGGAGACTATTTCAGGGTAGCAAAAGAGATTCATATGAGTATGAAGAGAAACAAACTGGTGCATTATAAGCTAGAAACTGAAAATGCTTTATGCCTTCTATCCATTGAATACCCAGAAAGACGAAGGAGGGAAGTAAATTTGATCTTCCTTTTTTGGGTTACTTTTTTGTTTGATAAAGTCTAATTCATTCAGATTCAGAATTGACCTACACTTGTGCATCCTAATTTATTTTTCTGACAGGTTAATTTTGTTGCTGTAATTGGACATCCTGCATGCAGATTTTTTTTGGCTATGAGACCTTCATTTCTTTGGTCAGCTGTCAAGTGAATTTGATTAAAT
>BHFT01000468.1:0-17975 GCA_004320025.1 Laticauda laticaudata
AGAGCGTATGAAACACGTATGCAGTGAATACACAACGGATGCATAGCGTTTTCCAACGGATGGCAAGGTTTTTTTTAACATTTTACATCCTCTTTGCATCCATTAGTGCAGTGGGACAGGGGCTTAAGTAAGTAAGTAAGTAAGTAAGTAAGTGACAAAACTCAAAAAAACAATGTATTGTATTTTTCAACTTAAAACAACTGATGAAACATTCATGTAGATTCTCTAACGCTCACTTAAAGCAATAAAGATAGTAATTTTTATTCAAATACTACCATTTTGAAATATCGGCTCTCGTATAAAAAAGTGTGTCAGCTATTTTAAATTGTTAATTTCTCAATAAGTCATCCAATAAATTCAGGACTGGCATGTTTGTACAACAAAGACCAACCACAATGCACATTTGTTTATTTTTTCTTTTGTGGGAAAGGGAACAATGTTGTAGGGTTTCCTATAAAAATTAATATTAAGGCAACTTTACCACTTGGGTGGCAGCAGATTTAATCTGGCCAAGTTGCATCAATGTAGAAGGGAGATATTTTTGGCATAGCTCAGATATAAACCTGACATGGCTCGATATAGTATTAAAAATAACTGGTGAAAACTACTGGAAACATACTCTATAGAGTATATGCTTTTTAAATATATGGAAGGCTGCCATTCATGATGGACATAAATATTTTTGAATAAAATGGTAAGGAGAATGTTTGAATACTGGATTTGGTTACATCTGATTGTTTTTTGTGTGAAATCTTTTGCAATATTAAAAAAATGTGATAATTGTCAATAACATAAGCTCCAGTTTAATCATTTTGTAAGACTTCTTATTGGAAATATTTTTAAAATTAGTGATATGAATTTTAACTTCATGAATTGAAATGAAGACCAGAACATAGTTATCCTTTGTGTACTTCTCCAAATTTTGTGAGCCAGTTCTTGGCTGAAAAACTGTTTAAAAAACAGGTATACTAAAAAAGAGAAATGTGCACATTAAAAAAATATGCATTTGGGGGGAAATGTCTATAAAAATTCATGTGATTGTTTTCATGAATTAATGTTGACATACATCATTTCAACAAGTGGTGTTGTTTGAATTCTCATGAGATTGTAAAAATATTGCTAGATTTCACAACCACTGCCAACATTTTATGAAATCCCCAAAGAGATTTATTTTTATTTATTTATTTGATTTTGTCAATTACTTACAAGAAACAGGAATAAGAACAAACATAGTGGTGAATACATGAGATGGATACTTATAAGAAAAATAAAAAGAAACAATAGGACAGGGACGGTAGACACGATTGGTGCACTTATGCATGCTCCCTTCAGGCCTCTTAGGAAGGGGATGACGTCAATAGTAGACAGTCTAAGGTTAAAGTTTTGGGGTTTGGGGAGGAAACCACAGAGTCAAGTAGAGTATTCCAAACATTGACCACTCTGTTGCTGAAGTCGTATTTTCTGCAATCAAGTTAGGTGCGGTTAACCTTGAGTTTGTATCTATTGTCTGCTCTTGTATTCTTATGATTGAAGCTGAAGTATCCATTTGTAGGTAGGACATTGCAATGTATGATTTTATATACTATATTTAGATCGGACCGAAGGCGGCGTAGTTCTAAGTTTTCTAGGTCTAGAGTTTCAAGTCTGGTGGCATAAGGTATTCTGCAATGAGTAGAGGAGTGGAGAACTCTTCTTGTGAAATGGGAAGTGCTCTAGACCTCTCTGCATTTATAGAGGCACCATTTCTTCCACAAGCTGGTGTGGAGGGTTGGAGATAGATCTCAAATGATCAAGAATTTTCAGAGTGGTTCAAAGTTTTTTGGGCAAAAAATAATGTTGACAGTTGTTTGAGCTCAACTTCTGTCACATGACAGGAGATCTTGTCCAGCTGTGAGAGACAACTGAGAAGTGGCAGAACAAACCAGGGGACATTCCCATTTCTTCTGTGAGAGAGAAAGAGAGAGAGAGAGGGAGGGAGAGAGAGAGAGAGAGAGAGAGAGAGCTACTGCACAAAAAAACCTTGTGCTATTTGATGAGCCAGTCTCGCTTCCTGGAAGTCTTCAGATTCTTGTTGCCCAGGATGGAGGACCTGGGAGGACACAGAAAGGCTCTTGGTACACATTGTATTTTATAAATCTAAAAGCCCTGCATGAATGTGAAACGTTTTACTTAGTGTAATAGAGTCAGAACAAATCCTGGTCAAGTCTTTGGTTTAGCAACAAGGCCTGAGCATGTTCGGGTCAATATCATATGCAGTTTTACAATGCATCATTTCAGCTTGGTAGTAATTTTTGATCAGTTTTGGTCTTGCCCTCTTTTCTCACCACCTGTCATTCATCCTCATAAAGCAGAAAGGCAATTGCTATCCTACCCTCTCCCAGCTTGTAGGGTCATAAATATTAGACAATTCACTTGACACATGCTACATGTTCTGTCATAACCTTGATTATTGCTGGCTGATCAAGGTTCTGTGAGTCTCTCTTTGGTTTACTTCGGCCCTCCAAGCTTTACGGCTTCAACCATAACAACACAAAAGCACACAATAGATACAAACTTACAGTAAACCGCACCAAACTTAATTGCAGAAAATATGACTTCAGCAACAGAGTAGTCAACATCTGGAATACCTGACTCTGTGGTTTCTTCCCCAAACCCCAAAAACTTTAACCTTAGACTGTCTACTACTGACCTCACCCCTTTCCTAAGAGGTCTGTAGGGAGTGTGCGTAAGTGTACCAATGTGCCTACCATCCTTGTCCTTTTGATTCTTTTTATTTTTCTTATATGTATCCATTCCATGTATTCATAACTATGTTTATACTTATACCTATTATTTTGTAAATGATTGACAAATCAAATAAATCAAATAAATAAATAAGCGTATCCTAGACTTCCATGTTTCCTTTCCAAATATTGCTTGATTTTAGGCCGTTTCTGTGATTTATAGAACCATCATTTTCTGGAGAATAGCATCTGAAATGGGAGAACTGCCTGTTGAAATGTTTTCCTTTTCTTATTTCTCTTTCCTCAATTTGTGAGAGAGGGGAAGACTCCAGCAAATGAATCCACTACCTCCAAATGGAAAAGTGACATGATGGACTGGGAATTCACGGAGTTACAATCTCAACACACATCTTGTGGCTTCCCTGGCCCCATGAAATACATTTATTTGATTTGATTTTTTACTTAAAAGAGCACTTACATTCTGTAGAAATATCTTAAGAATTCTAAATATTCCAGTGTTTCAATCTGCAGAAACTTCATTCTGACTGAATAGAGATTTTAACTTCATGCTTTTTGTTTCTACTGTTTTTAAAGAAAGCATATGGATATATTTTTTTTCTAGCCAACATCCATGGTTACTTAGTATTTAGATAGATTTCAAATCATGGGAAGACAGCCAAGGAAACCTTATGCATCTTCAGTAGATAGCCATTGATCTGTGGTCAAATGAACAATTCTGTTGATATAAACCCAGGAAGATAGGAAGTTGCCATCTACTGAAGTTGTCACCAATGCTAGATATGTTCATGCTGACTAGCATAAAATCTTCAAGATTTCAAGCTGATTCCCCACACACACCCCAGAAATCTCAGGACTGCTCCTTTGGAACTCATCCTAATCCAATAAAATCATCTGATTTCTTTATATCTTTAATGTTGATGCTGGCTTGTGTCTAATTTCCATAAAATGCACAAAATAATTTATGAAAAAGAATTCCTCCCAAGGTACATGCAAAGCACCAAGTGAGTAATTTTGTTTTCTTCTACTTTAAGCCAACTCATGATAATGGCTTCCGAACTTGTAGAAGATCCAGTGCAATTGCATCTTTAAAGGATGGCATTTCCTTTATTTTCCTTGAAGTGCTTCTGACCTATTTTCAGATATAAAAATGAAAAATGGAAAATAGGTGCATCTTTCAAGTTTCTATTTCAGACTGAGATATTGAAAAGGATGGGAGGAAAGCTAGATGCTTACTGCTTCAGGCATTGCTAAAGAACATCCTTCTCCATCATGGTGCAAAGATTGTCTCAGGTGACATGATGGACTGGGAATTCACAGAGTTACAATCTCAACACACATCTTGTGGCTTCCCTGGCTCCATGAAATACATTTATTTGATTTGATTTTTTACTTAAAAGAGCACTTACATTCTGTAGAAATACCTTAAATATAAAATACTGCATAACAGTATATTATCCCCATCTTGGATCTCATCGTCTCTTGACATTTTACAATGTTGTTTTACATTTAAATTTTTTTAATCCTAAATTATTTTCTCTCTCTCCATCCCTCTCTCTTCCTCTCTCTCTCTACACACACAAACACACACACACACACACACACACACGGGTGCGATTCAACCAGTGTAACAACCGGTTTGGTGAGCACGGGGTGGGCCCATCACTCACAGCTGATCTTCAAAGCTACCAGTTCCTCCAAACTGGGCCGAACCGGTAGAATCCCATCCCTGCACACATACATATACATATGCACATACATATACATACACAACATTTGTCATTACATTTTCATGCAAAATGGCAGCAGTTTGAAACAATTAACAAAGAAGACAGGGTCATCAGCTAAATGTCAGTATTCCAGGGAATCTCCATTCCAATCAGTAACTCTGAGAAAAGCATAATCTCAAAAGTACCTTTATTAGAATAGCACCTGACACATCTGTGGAATCTTGAAACTAAAAATTTCCCGGACTTCCTACAATGTCCCAAACTACAAAGCATCCCCTTTTTTCAATCATCATCACACCAAATGAACCAATCCCAAGTAAATTCCTTTTTTCTTCTGTACCACAGTCTATGATCATGAACTAACAAAAGAATTCTATTTTGTCTACTTAGAGCTGCTTTATAAAAACCATCCCCTCCAACTTTCTCAAACTATGTGGCAGCAATGAATAAGGATTCCAAAGCTGATACTAAAATAATTTTTAAGAAACAGGTAAAGTGGTTTCAAATAAAAGGCAGAAAACAGTGTGTTCATTGCTACTATCTTATGTCTACCCATCTTGCTGACTGTTATTTTCTTCTTTTTCCCTCCCCCTTTCCCCACATATTAGCATCTTCTCCAGAATGCTGGATCTTTGTATAAAACCTACGAAGTAGGATAATTTGAGCCTGGTCATGTATACCTCAAATGAAAACCTTGGGTTGATTTGATGGAAGATCCATCAGTACTCTCAGGAGTCTTCTCCAAAACCAAAGTTCAAATACCTCAATACTTTTCCTATCTTTCTTTCTCAAAGTCCACCTTTTGTTTCCACAGAGGATCAGAGAAAACATCACAGCTTCTACAATTCTGATATTTGAAGGTATAAACACATCACGGCACTTGAATATCTTTTCTAAGATCTTCATGGCTGCTCTTCCAACTATAAGCCTGAGGCATATTTCTTGACTTCTTGTTCCTTTACTGTTGATGGTTGAACCTCAGAAGCTACCCACCAAATCAAAATATATCACAATAATCACAATTACATACTGTATGTGTAGCCCTGTAGATAAACCTTTTATTACATAATTATGTTGCTCACTATTCTGACATTGTTATAGTAATTTGTTAAGGTACAACATTTGTGCCAGGGCTCTAGCAGTTACCCCCATTTAAATCAAGTCTCAAGCCAAACTTCCAAAACTTAAAAAAGATTTATTAGGAGTAAACATGTCGGCACTACCCAGGTGTAGCTGACTCCTGAGATACATCATTCATTGTCATCCTTGACCCTGGTTTTCCCCCACCCCCTGGGTGTATCATAATTCATATTCTCTAATGGGACACATTCATAGCCAAGAGTCATCAATCATGCTCTCCAGTTAGAATTTTGCATGGCAGAAACTTCAGTCACCTAGAAACCATCTTTGAAAACATTTATGAAATGCAAGCTGCCACACTGCTCCCCCTTCCCTTTCTGTTGGCAACTCTAAAAAGACCATAGAAATATTTTATGAGTTGACAATTTGAAGATGTTCTGAGACTCAAGACTTTGGTAGTTCACCCTATATAGATAGACCTCAACAGAGATGGGCTGCACATAATGTAACAACCGGTTTGTCTAGTGCAGAACTGAAAATGTGAGTATGTGGCTTGCGCATGGCTGCAAAAACAAGGGAATTTCCTGTGCATGGCAGCTGCAGTGAGCAGAGCAGGTGAGGTGCGGAAATCAGCTGTGTTCCGTGGGTGGGGTGAGTGAGCCAGATATATAGGATAGGATAGCACCGGAGTGGAGGGGCAGCCAGTGGTTGGAACTATTGTTACAGGCAAGCCAGTCTGAACCAGTAGCAGCCCACCATTGGTCCTCAACCTATAACCTTTCATTTATTCACATTTCAAGATTACAGTGACACTGAAAAAAATCTGATTTATGATTGTTTTTCACACTTACGATTGCAGCATTCCCCTGGTCACATGTTCAAAATTCAGATGCTTGGCAACTGGTTCATATTTACGACTGTTGCAGTGTCCCAGGGGAGGGTCACGGTATCATTTTTTGCAACCTTCTGACAAGCAAAGTCAATAAGGAAGCCAGATTCACTTAACAACCATGTTACTAACTTAAAAAGTGCAGTGATTCACCTAACAATGGTGGCAAGGAAGGTCATAAAATAGGGCAAACCTCACTTGACAAACATCTCACTTAGCAACAGAAATTTAGAGCTCAAGTATGGTCATATGTTGAGGACTACCTGTAATGAGTTTAACAAGATAATTTTTAAAAAGCATCTGTTTGTCAGAAGCATGAGGTCACTGTAATGACTGATGTCCTTGCTCTCTGAATCTGGTATAAATTTAGCTACAAAAAGAGATAGCATATGATCTGTTGCAGCCTTGTTTTTTCTTCTGAAGACATTTTGCTTTTCATCGAAGAAGCTTCTTCAGCTCTGACAGGAGGGTGGGGAATGGAATGATTTATGTTCCTTGCAGACAGCTGGTCATCTGCATCCTTTTAGAGGGTCTTTGAAGCACTTGGAGGTTTATCTGTGTCTTCGGGGTCACCTGAGTTATGCTCCTGGTTCCTGTAATTCTACAATTTTTTCCTGTGGAAATCCATTTCTACTCCCACACCATTCAAAATTGTAGAGAAAAAGCAAGAAAGTCCAGTTTCCTGCTAAAAAAGCACCTTTGGGACAGTGAAAAGCAAATGATATGGATAAGAACCATGTTGGTGCAGTGGTTAGAATGCAGCACTGCAGGCTACTTCTACTGACTGTAGGCTGCCAGCAATTCGGCAGTTCGATTCTCACCAGGCTCAAGGTTGACTCAGCCTTCCATCCTTCCAAGGTAGGTAAAATGAAGACCCAGATTGTTGGGGGCAATATGCTGACTCTGTAAGCCATTTAGAGTGGGCTGGAAAGCACAGTGAAGTGATATATATGTAAGTCTAAGTGCTATTGCTATTAGAACTGTCTGGCTTTTAAATAAGCCCGGATGTTTTTCATTCAGTCTTCATAACTTGCAAATAAAAATATATGGTGTATTATTAGTTAGAAATCACCATGTTTGTTTTTTGGAATGATTCCTTGGGTTTGACAGCAGACATTTTTGTTGCCTCTTCTTGGCAGAGTCCCAGTTTAGGCATGGGATATTATTTTATTGGTTTTAGCATGTTCCAGTTGTGTCAATACATTCAAACTTCTGCTAAGCCTCATTGTAGCCCCTGAAATCAGATTCTCAACATCATCTCCCTTTTTCCACTGGTTGGGCCTAAACATGTTTGTTTGCAAGGATACATGGCCACACACTACAGAGAAAGAAATTTGCAATCATGAACCACTTCAGACTAATAGCATATTATTCTTTTCAGCACAACACCCACATAGGCAAGCTTGTTCACACCCCTTCCTCAGTTACTGAGCATTATTCCTGAGCATAAAGATGGAGGCGTATGCACGGGGGAGGATTTGATAGGCTTATATGATTACGGTGGAATTTAGTGGCTGTTAAGCTTGCGGGACAAAACACACACAAGAAAAGAAATGCCGGGTAATATCAACCCATTCAGTCTGGAGGGCAGTTCTGAACTCCTCCGTCTTAAAATGCTTGGGAAGGTGCCATATTTTAGGCCTAATGCAAATGCAGCTGGAAAAATGAGGCAGAAGGATTACCTTTGGGGAGAAATTTTTACTTTGGCAGGTGTGCGGACATCAGCAGCGTGCAGAAAGAAAAGAAATGACAACATCTATCTGCTGTGCTATTTTCTGTTTTGTAGAGGATTTAATTGTAGAGGAACATGCAAAATTCGGATATCTCAATTTGCATTCCAGACTGGCAAGTATTCTTCTCCATCACTTTGTTCTACTGCATTATGCACACAAGTCAGCTGGCTTACCTACTTAAAAAGAGATAGGAGGGCTGGGGAAGGAGCTTGTTGAAGATTTTCAACATCTGTGTAGATCCAGGCTAGGCCAATAAACACATCTGGAATTTTGAAAATAGTCTCCTAGTGGGTTCTCTTGCTGTGGTTTCCTGCCTCTGAGACTAGTTTATTTATAAGACAATTATTCTGATGTGTATGAGCAATGGCTAAGCACCCATTTACCCCAAAGGCAGTGATGAATATGAGGAACATTCTAGAGTGTTATATCTGATTGTACAATCCAAAATGATAAACTCCAATCCATTTTATCATTTCCGGATGCTGTTGCATCACTCTATTTTATCATGATGGGGACCTGTGGGCCAGTACTTTGATTCACGATTAAAAAAAAAGCTTGATACCTTATAACATTGTTTACAGAGGTGGTATTCAGCAGGGTCTGACCAATTCTGGAGGACTGGTAGTGGAAATTTTGTGTAATTCAGAGAACCTGCCATGGAAATTTTGAATAGTTCAGAGAACCTGTAGCGGAAATTTTGAGTTATCCAGAATACCATCTCTGATGGTCCTGCCCCCATTTGTTCTCTGTCTCCCGAGTCCCAGCTGATTGGAGTCCCAACTGATCAGCTGGGTCTTCTTCTGTTGCCCTGCACAGGAGAACAGATCTGGAAAGCAGGTTATTGGGGTAGGTAGGGAATGGGGATTTTACAGAATCCTTCCCCTGCCATGCCCACCAAGCCATGCCACACCTTCCAAGCCATGCCCACAGAACCGGGAGTAAAGAATTTTGAATCCCACCATTGATTGTTTACACAGAACAAATGGCTAGGTACAAATGGCTTTTCAAAACTGTCTACCAAAATTGTGGGAAGGGAAATTGGACAGAAGATAGCTCTAAATTTCCCAGAGATAAGACAACAAATTGCCATGTGTTATACTGTACTTTCCCCCTTACAGGTGATGGTAATATTGAGACTGAAAATGGCCAATGTTCCTCCTAATGGCACTCAGCAAAAACACAGACACCAGGGAAGATTATAGAGTTGACCACTTTGGGACTAAATTAAATGTAAAATCACCCATAGAATTTCTCCAATATTTTTATGCTTATACAGTATGAACATTGGCTTGCATACTAAACTTCTAGCTTTGGAAGCAGCTGGGGAAAAATGCATAACTGCAACATCTTGCTCCAACCCAATCTTCTGAAGGACAGATGCAATTCAGAAAGCACAAAAGCAGATGATTGGTGAAAGAATCTCTATTCCCAGTTTAAACTAGCCTACTTTGAAAGCATTGGGGATGCAGAGGGAGAGAAGGAGGGGAAGGAAGGAGTATTCATCAAAGGCAGCTGAAATTGCTGGAAAAGATACAGGGATGTGCAAATTGCAACACACACACACACACACACACACACACACACACACAAAATGGTTGGTCAGAAACATTAGGTGGCCAAAAGAAGGAAAAGATTGTGATGCTTGGAAAGGTCTTACAGTACTATATGAGATCAAATTGACAACCAGACACCATTTTTACTGTACAGACCATTAAAACTGCATTCTGGCAGTTAATCAATGTTAGCTTCTGGAAGAAAAAACCCAGCTAGCTTCAACAGCTGATTGACAAGGGTTGGGTTTCTATTATTCCTATTGTTTCTCCTGCCCACATTCCACTGCTGAGATACTTTTGATTTGTTTCCCCAGAACTGATCTCTGACAGTTTTGCCTCTATATACCAGTAGACTGAGAATTAAAAACTACAAGAGTGCTAACTGAAATGGCATTCAGATCCTGCAAACTAACTCTGAACAAAGCCTCTAGAAGTGGTCTTCTCCTCACTTGTCCCTTGGTTTGGGGAGACATGTTAACTTTTTAACTGGGCTCCAGTTTTAGCCAACACAGCCTCCTGCAGCCCTCTGCCAGTGAAAATGAAGCTGGGGGGGGGGGGGGGGGCCCCATTTTTGCTGGCAGAGAGCTGCAGGGGGCCATTGCAAAAAAAAACAGGGCNTGGGAACCGGCAAATCACCTAGCCCTGGCCCCATCTATTCTCCGCCTTCCAAGTCCCAGCTGATAGCCTGAGTCTTCTTTTGTTGCCTTGCACAGGAGAATGGAGCTGGAAAGCAGGTTAGTTGGGTGGGGAGGGAAGGGGATTTTGCAGTAACCTTACCCCAAGAGTGGGGAGGGAATGGAGATTTTACACTATCCTTCCCCTGCCACGCCCACCAAGCCACACCTAACAAGCGACACTATGCCCACCAAGCCATGCCCACAGAACCGATAGTAACATTTATTGAATCCCACCACTGTCAGGAGGGCTGCACAGAGGCACTGCAGGCTGGTTCTCCGCTGTTTCTAGGGTGGCCCTGCAGGCCCGATCTAAGCACTCCGCAGGCTGGATCTGGCTTGTGGGCCTTGAGTTTGACACCCCTGTTCTATGGCGACCACAAATCCCTGTGACAAATGGCAGGTGGGAAGAAGAAGAAGAAGAAGAAGATAGAAACTACAAGAAGATAGAAATTTAAACTTTCTGGAACGTACCGGATGCCTTCTAGAGATACAAAATGGCTTCCCCAAAGTCTGGCAAACAGAAAAACTAGAAGATTGCTTGGCATTAGCTAACATTTCTTTCAATTTTCTCCTGGAAGAAACGGGCAGATGAGTTGAAGCGATATCATCACAGAAAGATTAAACCAGACAACTTCCTAGAGTGCATAAATGGAAGCCTTAGATGGATATATGAAATAATTTTCCCTCTTCTCTCAGGGTGAGGGGAAAAAAAGTCACAGGAATTATCCCACCTACTCTATTAGTTCTAGCCTATTTTTTGAATGTCAAAACATTAGGCCAGGAGAATGGAACAACTACACTTGTTGGTTAATATTTGGACTGCCAATTAGTGATGAGCAGAAGAAACCTTAGAAACCGGGTCAATAGCCCCTGAAGGGACACTATATGCTCATTTTCTTCCCTCCTGTCAGGAAGGAGGGGGGGGGGCGAGAAAGTCTGATTATCTTTGTAACAAAGTCTTGAATTAACCCCTGGGTAGATAGAACCCCTTGTGAGCCTTGGCATTTGTTGGATGATTCAGGTGTGTGTGTGTTTGAGAGAAAGAGAGAGAGTGAGTTCTCCATTTGGCCCTCACTTGTCTGTAGCCAATCTTAACTGAAGCAAGGAGATACCATGTGGTTTTCTTTCCAGGAAAATTTCTACTTCCCCACCCCAAACCTGAACAAAGAGAGCTTCAGCTTGATGCGCTAGCTATGAAAGCTGTTGTTGGTCCCAATTAGCGTAACCAGCTTGCATCCCCTTGATAAGGATACTCTGGGCAAGTAATAAATGTTTAATACAGTCTTTCTTCATGCAACTGTTGGTTGTCTACCCCACCATATCTTTATTCAGTTTTCCCAGGGAACTTGAGACAGATTATCAAAAACGTAATCGTAGGTTCTGTGTGCTTGGGTGCACATGCCTTATCTTTCTTTCCAGAGATAAAGTATCCTTCCCGAGAATTGAGTTAAATAGTTATGAAGCACTTTTCCTGCAGGGTTTGTTTCCCTCTAGATCTCTCTCTAACTATCAGATGGCTTGCAGTGAAAATCAATGTGCCCCAAGGAAATTTTATTTATTCTTCCTGTGGTCTTCCCTCCCTTCTACCCTGAAATACAAAGGGACACTGCAGCCAATATCTTTTGCAATAAATTTGATTCAGCTTTTTTTCCCCCTCTTCAAGGGTCTGACAGCAAGCTGGAAGACAGGAGATGCCTACGTGAGACCAAGAAGTCTTTTCTTCTCCTTTGGTCTGAGTTACACCAGATTACACAGAGGTGAGTTATTTTACATCACAGCATGTTGGAAATTGGTGTGAAGCATGCTAGTGGGACCAAAGAGAACACAGGGAAATGTAGAATACACACCCCATAAAAGAAAACGTTGCTGGAACTGCCATCTGTTCCACATTCTCTGACATTTTGGCCTTTTTAAAAAAAAAAAAAATCTGACGTCCCATCTGTGTAGAAGTACCACCTGGCTTCATTTTTATTTTTTCCAAAAGCAATGACTGCTGAAGAAATCCAGCAAAGTGGGGAGCCAAATTATTTCAATCCAAAGTACCTGGTGGATGTGGTGGTTTTTTTGCTGGTGCATATAATTATTCTTGAAAAAGTGGGCAGCAGAATGAATATGCATGTGTAAATAAGATAGCAAGCCACACTTGTGTTTCAACAGTAAGCTATAAACATGGTCTAAAAGTTGGAATTTTGCTTGACCTTCTTTGCCATTGTTTTTTAAAGTGGTTTGGAAGGAATGGTGTCCTTTTCTCCCAGCTACAATTTTTTTTATCAATATATCATATTAAAGACAACCCTCTCTTCAAAGTTCACTTGGCAATTATCTTAAGGACAAAAGAGCATGAAACACAAATGTTATACCTAGATAAATGCATAATGACTTCACCTTAGTGGTATTAGTGTGCAGAAAAAATATCCTTCCACAAGGATCTTTGCAGCTCACTGTTTCTTTTAGCCCTTAAACAGTAAGAGAAGTCAGGTTGCCCTGATTAGCTTTAGTGGGGGTAAATAGACATTTCTTAAGCCCTTAATGAATGGTTATTTTAGAATGTTCTTCTATGGTGTTCAATTATCAAGCTGTGTTATGAGTGAGACTACTGGCTTAGAAGTTCTTTTTGTGTCTCTGTGATCAGCATAAACTTTCTTGAATGTGAATCTAGTGTTGGCTTAAACATAAATTTTGAATACAGCACAGATGGTTTAGTCCACAAAACTAACAAATTAACTAACTGATCCACAAAACAGCAGTAGGCTGACAAAATAATAGATCCTTGGGGGTCTGCTGGTCCAACCCCATGTTCAAGCAGAAGACCTTAGTACTGTACTGTTTCCGACAAATGGTTGACCAATCTCTTCTTGAAAACTTCTTCCAGTGATGGAAAACCAACCAATTCCCTGATTGGCTACCTGAGGACCCCAGTGATGGAGAAGTCAAGTACAGAAGAACTATGGTGCAAGTGCCAAATTTTATATAGCAAAAGAATTGGGAATCTTCCCCCACTTCCTAAATAATCTTGGTCCAGTCTGTGTGTGAGTTAAGACTTTATTCAAAACATTTATATAGCCATCCATCTTAGAGCAAACTCTGGGTGGCTCCCAATCAAAAATTAAACTTTGCCCATACTTCAACAGCACCATGTTGTTTATTACGACATTGACTCCCCCAAAATACATCATCCATGGTTCCCCAGAGTTGCTTCACCCCTGCTAAGCCAGGAGCTCTCTGTTTTGCCCTCACATGATCCACTAAAATGACAAATAACCCTGAGTAACTCCATCCTGAATTAATAATTTCATTAGGATCAGGGTTAGCAAGAAACACATATACCACAAAACCAAAAAACTCCAAAGCAATAAAACAAGTGCTGTAAATGTTAATTTATGTGTCAGATAAAACAATAAAACCCTGCAGGTTTATAAAATCAAACCTTTTCATGGCAATGAAATGATCTACACAACTATTGTTGAATTTTCACTGAGAGTTTATGCACCGGAGACAAATTCCTTGTGTGTCTAATCATACTTGTCCAGTAAAGAATTCTAAACAAACAATGAAACAATCATACCTAAAACCATATATTTAATGGTAAGGATGAGCTTGTTTAGTTTTAATATCTGGGTTTTAGTTCTGAAATGCCCATTCTAATTTCTTGCTTCACATTCATTTTGGTTCAGTATTTACTCTTTGCATATATACAAATATATGTTGAGTGGTCCTTGGTGCTCTCTGAGTGTGGTTGTTTTCTTGCAGATGTTTCACTACCCAAAGTAGGTAACATAAGTTCTGGTTTGGGTTATGAAACCTCTGCAAGAAAACAATCACAGTCAGAGACCATCAAGGACCACTCATTTCAACCCTGAACTACAAATATTCTCTTTAAATATATGTTGTATATATAAGTAACAGCTATAGAGAGTCTCGATTTTTCTACCCACTTTTTCAGACTAAGCAGGACTGAGTTCTGACAGCAATATAGTTTTTAGTGGGTGTGCATGCACACACACAAACATACTTACAACCTGAGGGTGTAAACCCAAGTAATAGTGTCAAAGAGGTGGATTGCAAAGGGCTAGCCAAATTAATTCCTCCTCCATCAGTTTTCCTTTTCTCTAAGATCAAAAGATGATTCCCTTCATTAAGTTCATCCTAAAATTCAGATATGGCCAGAAGGATGAGATACACGATTTCTCAATAAATGATCTCTGCAAGATTCAAATAACTTTTTATGGAAATATTCTATTTCCATAAAAAAAATAGTTGGCAAAACACTGGCATCTGGGCAGTGATTTAGGGGATAGTGAATTATTTCATCTATAACTCCTGCCCTTTTATCTGTTTGCATTGTATTTTTTTAAAAGAAAATGCATGGTTTTGTATTGTATTTTTAAGGTTCTGGGAGCTTCTGTTTTCTCTACAAGGTGACTAGAATGACAGGGTTTAATTTTCTCATCTTATAAATAAATATGCCTTACATCACCATCATTCCTTTCTGTTAACTCTCTTGTAAAATACTGGGCTCCATTTTCCTTCTCTGATTTAGAGTTTCCATTCCGATTTTTCTCCTGTTTCCTAGAACATTAGTTAGATTAATGGCAGCTTCCCTATTAACTATGTCCTTTTAATTACATCACCCATTGAATCATTTCTGTAAATTAAAACACCCCTCTGCACAGCTTGACTTTAAGCCTGTAAGAAATGATAGCATTCACGGTATTTTATATGGTGTCACTCAAAAGAGTAATTAGAATATCTACTTAGATACAGAAGGACTATCGGAAACAAGGCAAATATTTTTTATCTGGTTTGGCGTGTAGCATTTTCCGCCTTCTCAAATCCAGTGCAAAACCTCAAGTGACTCCCGCATTTATAATTTGTATATGTTCCTCCCTCTCTGGCCCACCCTGGTTATTGTTCTCCAGCTATTCTACATTACTTGATATTTCTCCTTAGGATTCTTCTGACTTAGATTTATTATTCTACCACAATTCTGTTGAATTACACTTGAAATCAATTAGCACAGGTACGCAAAGATGAATGTTCAGCCTTGGCAAAAAAGGTGATGACAACATACCATTTAAATAGAAATCAATTTTTGTTTCAGGTATTTCTTCCTAGCAGCTGCCCGCAAGTCAGTAGTTTTAAGATATTTGTGTGTAAAAAGAAACTTCTTCCCTCATCTGTTAAAGCACTTTTATGCTTTCCTGCTGCCTCTTAACATATATGTATTTGTATTTTTCTGTTTCTGTTCCACCTTTCAATCATATGTAAAATAATGTATGGCTCATATTTCATTCAATCCATAGGATAAGTAAAATCATTTATATCCCACCTTTAAATCCATAGGATATGTAAAATAATTAGAGACGGCTTCCTTCCTTTCATCAAGAAAACCTGAATGAGATTGCCCTCCCTGACCCAGGAAGTTAATTTCCATCCTGCTCCAATCAAATTTGTTATCAGAATAAAAACAATATAGGAAATTTTAAAAAAAGAATTCTAATAGTTAACCTGCACTAGAAAAATTAGAATTAGAAGAACTTTATTGTCATTGTACAAATACAACAAAAATGTGCATGCACCCCAGCAACTGTTCGCAATACAATAAAACCAAAGCACTTAAAAATGAAGATAAGAAAGATAAGAGTACCCACGTCTCTCTCTCTCTCTTTTTTTCTTTTAGACATTTTTGGACACAAATAAGATGTATAGATATTTTAAAAAATTAGTAATTCTTTTTAGGATTGTAAAGAAGGCTCTAAATTGATTTCTTTTCAATGCTCTGTTTTTATTTGAAGGGAGTGGGTTTATTAAGCTGCTCAGAGTTATTGTGTGGTAGGATTGGTGGCTAATAAATTTTACAAATACAGGTGCGCTCGACTTACAGTGTTGTGGTTTGCTGGCAGCAGGGAGGGACAGCTGAGGTCTCGGAGAGCGAGGACTCGGATGAGGGGCTTGCGTATGATACAGGGATTGGGCCAGGACTATCAGAGTGGAGTACTGCCTTTGGAGCTTGTGGAGGCTGGCAGCAGTGATGCAGAGGACCTCAAGGAGCCTGTGCCCAGTGCACATGCACACAGGGCTGCTCGAAGGAAAGAGCAACTAAAGCAGCAAGGGCGACTTGGGAGTAAGGCTGCAAGGTGATGGCCCCACCCTTAAGGGATAAAAGCCAGCCCTCAGAGGTGGGATTTTTTGCAGGAAGCAAAGATGTTCTTGCACTTCAAGTCTTGTGGAAGTTCAGACTATCCTGGTTTGTGTTTGGAGACTTTTGGTTTTGATTATTTCCTTGCAATTTAATCTAGTGTTCTTGGCAGCCATGCACAACCTTGGCAAGGCTTGTTCTTATCTGGGACAATTAGTTTTTAATCACGTTTTACTGTGAATGAATGGAATTCACAGGAAAGCATTAAAAAGGCTTTGCTTTTATCTCTGTTTGGTGTTTGTTTACTTTGAACAAGGCTTGGGTCAGAACATACAACAGTTCATTTAATGACTGTTCAAACCACACTGAAAAAGTGAATTACAACCCTTTTTCACATTTATGACTACTTCAGCATCTCCATGGTCATATGATCAAAATTCAGACACTTGGCAAGTGACTCACATTTATGATGGTTGCAGTGTCCGGGGGGGTCATGTAATCCCCTTTTTGTGACAAGCAAAGTCAATGGGGAAGCCAGATTCACTTAAACAACTGTGTTACTAATTTAACAACTGCAGTGTTTCACTTAACAAACGTGGCAAGAAAAGTCATAAAATGGGGCAAAACTCTTCCTGTAGAGAAATGTGTCTTTGGAATGTGAACAATGGAAGGTGCATTAAATTTACAAAATAAATTGCCTGCACTCATAGTGGCATACAGGTAAATACTTTTAGGTATGGATTACACTACATATAGTCCTCAACTTACAGCAGTTCATTGAATGACTGTTCAAAGTTACAATGGCACTGAAAAAAAGTGACTTACGACTATTTTTCACAGTTATAACCATTACAGCATCCCCGTAAATCATGTGAATGAAATTCAGATGGTTGGCAGTTCGTTCATACTTATGACCTTTGCTGTGTCCCAAGGTTCAATGATCCCCTTTTATGACCTTCTGATAGGCAAAGTCAACGGGGAAATTCACAGGTTCACTTAACAACCATATTACTAATTTAACAACTGCAGCGATTCATTTAACAAACATGGCAAGAAAAGTCATAAAACGGGGCAAAACTGAACACATTTCTCATTTATCAACATATATTTTGGGCTCATTTGTGGTCATTAATCAAGGACTACTTGTAAATAAATATTAGACTTTTCATTTTCCATGTTTTTGATAGCACATGTAGAAAAAAGGAAGGAAAGAAGGAAGACCTGTATTTGAGTCATAATACAGGAAGTAATACAGGAAGGAAGACCAGTCATAAGTCAAGGAAGACCCACTTAGCAACTTAGTAACTGTTTGAAGTTACAAAAAAACCTCCCTAAAGGCCCTGTCACACTGGCCGACAGATGCAAAACATTTGTAAAAAGGACACAGCGGAAGAGAAAAATGTTCCATCCGTTGTTATCCGCTCTCAAAAGTG
>BHFT01000472.1:0-39935 GCA_004320025.1 Laticauda laticaudata
TGTCATCCGCTTCCATCCGCTGTCATCTGCTAGGCTTCCTATGAACATCTGTTTAACATCCCTGCTACATACTACCCCCGTCCGTTCTTTTCATTTCTTTTCCGTTCTGTTTATGCAAATTTCACCACTTTTGGGAGTGGATGACAACAGAAGGAGCCACCCCAGAAATTTTGCTGGTCCGCTGTTTCCTTTTTGCATACTTTTTGCATCCGTCGACCAGTGGGACCTAGCCTTAACTGATAAAAATATCCAAAGTAGTTCTTGGAAGTAACAATTCCAATTCTGGATACAGTTTGGCAACTCTACAACATCTTCACTGAAGATGCCCTTCTTAAAATGAAGCCTGTTGTTCTAAACTATGTCTTGGTTCTCCTTCTGTTCCCTCTTTTATTTTGTAGACTAGAACCAAGCCAATATCTTTTCATTAGGAAGATCCACACTATGAAAAATATGAATTTGACTATTTAAAGAATAAAATCCCTCTCTTTCTTTTTGGAATCTTTCAAAATCGCTGTTTTATTTCCCAGAGGAAATCCATTTTGCTTTTTTTACAATATTTGAGAATGCTCTTCCACTGAATGGAATATTCCTCTAACTATCTAAGTATTTTCTGTTTTGACCTAACCAAAAACATTGGGGAACAACTTTATAATATATAAAGCAAATTAAAATCGCTTTGAAATAAAACGGAGGCCAACAAGACTACTTAATCACACTATGAGGAACCATTAAAAAGGCTTCACCAGGCACCATAAAGAACCAAAGTATACACTAAAGAAGGTTCAATGGGCTTGAAATGTCATCATAGTGTTTCCACCATCATTTAGTTTCTGGCCATAATTCAAAGGGCTGCACTATCGTCAAAATTCAACACAGCTTTAAAGTTTGGTGCTTGGGTCCTTTAAGGATCGTTTTCTTTCATAGATTCCTTCCATGCTTTAGCCATCAGTGTTTCCCAATCTCAACAAATGCAATCTCACAAGAATGTCTCTCACCTTGTCAAAGCTTTTGCCAATGCTTATTCCACATTTTATTCTAAAGACATGGCTTTTCAAAATGATCAGTTAAAATGAACTGTAAAGAGGAAGAGGAAGTTTATGCATATAAACTGTGTCGTGGTGGCACAGTGGTTAGAGTGCAGTATTGCAGGCTACTTCTGCTGATCACCACTGCCAGCAGTTTGGCAGATCAAATCTCACCAGGCTCAAAGTTGACTCAGCCTTTCATCCTTCTGAGATCGGTAAATTGAGGACCTAGATTGTTGAGGGCAATAAGCTGACTCTGTAAACTGCTTAGAGAGGGCTGGAAAGCACTGTGAAGTGGCATATAAGTCTAAGTGCTATTGCTATTGCTATATCACCTGGTCCTCAGACCACATGGGAGTTTAAAGCACTCTGAATTCAATATCTTCTTCATCCTCCATTCCAACCCCTGTAGTGTCCAATGCAGGACTAGAATGTTCTCACCTGATGGCTTAATCACTACACCAAATTTTCTCTAGAACCAGATTAAGTATTAGCATATATGATGGTCAGAGACAGAAGAACAAGTGGGCTAATTTGGAAATTTCTATATTTCTAACTGTCCAACTGCATGTATTTCCTACTATTGAATATCCTCCAGGGCCAAGGTCTTTGTCTTAAATTCATTGGTTGCACATCTTTGATGCACATCTTTGGAAGATGTGAAATGAAGATGGTCATACAAAGTGTTAATGAGATATAGAAGATTTGTTAGTTGTACAGTCCTTTTAATTACTATAGATATCTATATCTATATCCTCTATATTTATATTATCTATATCTGTATCTGCATCTATATCTATCTATCTGTCCGTCCGTCCATCCATCCATCCATCCATCCATCCATCCATCCATCCATCCATCCATCCATCCATCCATCTATCTATCTATCTATCTATCTATCTATCTATCTATCTATTTCATATATATCTATATTATCTATATATCTATGTCTATATTTATTAACTGCATCTATATCTATTTAATCTAAATCTATATTTCTATCATATACATCAATATCTGTATTTATATCTATCTACATCTGTATGTATATGTGTACCTATATCTATGTCTATATCCATCTCTCTCTCTATCTGTCTGTCTATCTATCTATCTATCTATCATCTATCTATCTATCTATCTATCTATCTATATCACCTATATCTATATATTTACCTATATCTATATCTATTTATAACTGTCTATCATCTATCTATCCATCCATCCATCCATCCATCCATCATCTATCTACCCATACATACATACATGCATGCATACATACATACACATACACACATACTCATACACATACAAACATGCAATGCACATACTACTCAAACCTGTTTCAGACATCTGAGGGACTAATTCCCATCCCCCAGTGCTTAGCCCATATGCAACAATTACCTGAACAGCCACAGTAAAAAAAAAATCTACAGGAAAGATGAGTTTACTTAACCTTCAGTCTATTCCAAGAGAGGATAAATGTACTGCATTATTTATTGGAAAAAGAAACACTGTTTAAAGCTACAGGTTCTATCACAGGAATTCATTATTCAAGGCATTTTGCACCTGTGATTTTACCTAGAGTTTACATTGAAATTCCATTTCAAGCACATACGAATGCGTAAATGTAGATTTCTCTATAAAGTAAAGAAACTTTTAAAAATTCAATCTGGGGAAACTTTGTCTAGATCTATTCGTAATTAGGTCACAGAAACCATTGAGTTTTATTCGGCACAATGCACACTTTTTAATTCCCCCTAATGCATTAGAACACATTGCTATTAACTATAAAAGCAGAGCTGATTATAAATTTAAATGTCCCAAGAAAACAAATTATTTTGATTTGTTTCAGAAGGAGAGTACAGATGCAGGTAACACCCAGCTCATATTGCTAAAATACTTAAAAACCTGTATTTTAAATGTACTATCATGGCACATAGCAAGAAGAAGTGATGGCAAGTGGACCAAGGCAGTCTCAGAATGGATCCCACTTGATAAAAAGCATCCATAAAAAAGCCCTAAAAGAAGATGGATCGATGACATCAGCAAATATTGTAGATCAACTGGCAAAAGAAACCTTAGGACTATATTGGTTGGAAATATGTGGAAGAGGCCTTCATCCGGCAGTGGATGGGACAATGGCTAAAATGAGGAGGAGGAGGAGGAGGAGGAGGATCCTGGTGGCCATGTATGTGTTTTGTCCGGAAAAACACGAGGTAGACCGGGTTCCAACAGCAAAGTCTTTATTTTAAGTCAGGATGTAGAAAGGAAATGGCTCAAGCCGCGCCAGTCTTTTTTACTTTTGCCCGGCCTGGTCTTGCAGCAAATGACAGTTGTTTGATTTTGCCGCCTTCCCGCGGCTGCAGGGATTGGTTCAAAAGAACAATCCCTTATCGTTCTAAGTAGCCAATGGAATGCATTATTTGAAGCCGGTTATTTGCATACAGACACCCCTCACCTCTTGGTTTCAGTCCTACGTCGTGACGTAGTCTCGTATAGGCGGGGCTTCTTCGGTCCGACTGGACCTGGCGCTTCATTGTGCGCGGTGTCTTCGACCGGTTCGGAGGGTGTTGCGTGTTCTTCTGCGCTTTCTCTGCACAGTCTGGAAGGGTGAGGCCTGCATCATGCGCGCCTGAGTTGCTTGGCCGGCGGCTTCGCCGTCCCTCCCGTTCCTCCCGGTAGGTTGAGCGGCTTGGCTGGCCCCCTTCGGTGGATTCTTCATGCAATTTTCTCACAAACAGTGAGTCTCATTTTGCTCTTTTGATTCGTTTGTTTATCGCATTGTTTTTAAACGGTTCTTTATTTATTTTTCGTGTTTCCCCCCCTCTTTGGTTGAAATTCTCTTTTTGTCGTGTTTGGTTGTGTGTCATCGTTCTGTCTAAGTTCGGCGACGGAGCTGGTCAATGTGCCGCTTCCATCCTGCCATCGCAACCGTTAATCGTATGACTTGGGGCCTGTTAGGTCTGTGATGTCCCGGTACCCACAATGGGTCTCCCGTAAAATATTTTTTGCGTTATTACCATAGCGCCAATATTAAATACTCTGAGTGTGTAGAGGAGTCAGGGGGTTTTCTGTGTGACGTTGGGTTAGCGATCTAGCTGCGATCTGAGTTTTCTCCCATCAGTAGTTCTGATGGAGTTGTTGGTTGTTGGTATCGGTGTCTAATGTGTGGCGGGTGAAGTAGCCTCCTCTCGTTATATTTTGCTTCGTGATTCGCCCATTGTCCCATATCTTTCTAGCCTCCTTGGTAAACTGACCACTTCTCAGCCTAGTTGCCGGCCGATGGAGCCGCTGCGTGAGAGCATGTCTATACCTAGGGAGAGCTATGTCATTTGCGAATAGTAGGCTGGTTAGTTGAGGTCGTTATACGACACTAGTAGTCTGGCAGGCGTGGGTGCAAAAGTTTGTCTAGTTTCCCTTGATTACCATTTCTGTTGTCGTTGATGCTAATTTTTACCTCTACCATTTGATATGCGTCAGACATCGAAACGTGTGTCCTTGTGCGGTGCCTGCGAGCTCGATATGATCCGCGATCCAGGGCCCTTGGGATTTTCCCAGCCGTTAGTAGGTGCCCTTTGGAGGGCTGGTCTGCTCTCTGGCATTGTTCGCATCTTGAGGTGACCTAATATTCCAATGTTCTTGTCAAATGCCCAGCCACCAGGACATAGCTCCTTGCACCGAGTTTCATTTAACAATTCTCGGTGTCCCTCATGCAACATGCTCGAGAACCACTGGTTTTGTATTTGTTTGATGGATACCCGCTCACCCACAGAACATCCCTTCTCTATAGATAGGTCTGGTTGTCTGGTACGGAAAGGTTTTAAAAGTCTCGGTTTTTTGTTTGTTTCCGGGCGCCGCTCTAACCTACCCAGTTATATTTCGGGCGCGTCAATGGGTCTTTTTTTGGGCCGTGGGGGGGTCTGGCCACATCATTCGCGAATTGGTAAGATCGGGGCAGGTCTCTAGTTGGTAGGGCAAGTCACGTTGGTGCCGGTCTTCTTCCATTGCTGGCAATGGTGCTCTGCTTAAAGTGTCCGATGGGAAATTTGTTTCCCTGCGCCGGTGTATTAGGGTGTATGAGTAGGCGCTAGGAATTCCGACCACCTAGTCATTCTTGGGGACAGGATGTTTGGTGTGGGCTTGTTCCCGCTCAAAATTCCAAGTAGCGGTTTGTGGTCTGTCATTTGAAAAACCCGCCCGACAGGTATTCATGAAAACGCTTTACCCAGCGACATTGCGATAAGCCTACTCTGTCCAGTTGGCTGTAGTTCCGCTCGGCTTTGACAGAGTTTTTGAGTAGTATGCGCGGGCGCCTCTCTTCCGTCCGGAAGTTGGTGGCTCAGGATGGCTCCGACTCCAAACGGTGATTCGTCGCAGTCACTCTCAGTGTAAGGTTGTCGCTGAATTGGTGAGAAGGTATTCGAGGTTAGCAATCTTTTTATTTGTTGAAGGCTTTTCTTTCTTTGTGCCCCAAGTCCAAATTGCTTTTTTGTCCAGTAACCGGTGTACGGTTCTGCTATTGTGGCCTTATTGGTAGGATACGTTGTAAAAATTTATTAGACCCAAGAAGCCTGTAACTCTTTGTTCTTTGGCTCTGGTGCGTTATTTATGGCTTTGGTTTCTTTTCGGTGGGGTGTATACCCCTCTCCGTTCTAAATAGCCAGAAATTCGACGCTCTTTTTAGCCAGCAGCACTTTCTTTTTTTACTTTTGTCCCACTTCTGAATTTGTTTAGTACTTTTTTAAGTGTTTGTGAGTTGGTTTTGTTTTTTGCTGAGATTAGGAGTCGTCGAAGTACGGTACGCTCCTTGTATGCGTTTAGGAGACGTTGCATGAGGCTTTGAAAACGCCTGTGCCACACTGACCAAATTGGAGTCTCTTACATCTGAATGCCCTTGTGTGTAACTATAGTCTTGCCTCCGCTGTTTCGGGGTCTACTGGGAGTTGTTGGTATGCTTGTGCCAGGTCGAGTTTGGCGAAATTTTTCCTCCCCAGGGAATGTAGCAAGTGCTGACTACTGGCACCGTATGCGCTCTGTGTTAGTGCGTGGTTCAGGGTCGCTTGTATTCACCACAGTTCGGATTGACCCATCAGGCTTAATCGGTGTTGACTATCGGCGTTTCCCATTTGGCATGGTCTACAGGCTCTAGCACCCCTGGTTAACAATTTATTTAGCTGTTCCTCGATTTTTGCTTTTAAAGCAAACGGAACTCGCCGGCTTTTAGTCTTTTAGGCTATTGTGGGCTAGACTGAACGAGATAGGGTTTCCCCGGTACTTGCCAATGCCGTCGAACACGTCCTGGAATTCCCGGATTAGGTCTTCCTCCCAGTCGGTTGTGCTCCTCGGTCTATCCCGGTCATCCCGATCCCAAAGGCGCGAACCATTCGATGCCCAGGAGACTCGGCCTGTTCGGTTGACTATGGTCAGCGGCAGTATCTCGACATGCTCTTATACGAGACTTTGAATTTGCCCATGCCGACTACCGGGATCGGTTTCCCTGGTAGTCCTTGAGTGTTAGCCGCTGCTTTTTTAGTTCTGTCGGTCGGATGCCAGGGACTAGTTGTTTTATGGTGTTCCACGAGACCATAGACAGGAAGATCCCGAGTCCACCTCCATTTCGCAGGGTTTTCCTTCAATTTTCACTGTCACGTTTGACTTTCTTTCCGCTTTCCGTCTTAGCGCTCCTATTTGTAACAGTTTGATGTGTATTCTCTCTGTTTGCGGTTTGCTTGTTTCGCGGCCACTTTCTCTCCGCTCGCCGCGGCTCGCTCGTGGGGGGAATTGCGGCGTCTCGTCGGGCTTAGTTTTTTCTGTTCCTGCGACTTTCTCGATGTGCCTCGTTTCTTGCAACTTCTGCAGATGCATCGAGAAACCTGCATTCCGCTCTCGGTGTACTTCCTCACGCAGCCAGCGCATTCCGCAATTTTTCTTTCGTGCTCTTTCTTGCCGCATGCGTGCGTGGACTTCGTCGTCTCCGTCGCTGACTCGATGTCTCCCCATAGTCTTCGTGGTTGGGTGGTAACGGAATTGTTTCCTTCTAGTGGCCGGATTTTGTTTCGTCTGCTCGTGTTCATACTGTCTCATGGTAACGGCGACTTTTCGCGGCTTCGCGGCTGTGGCTTCCGCGATGGCCTCAACTAGGGTATCTTCGGCTTTTCAGTAGCTTACTTTGTGCCGTTGAATCGCTTAGCCCAAGATTACTCGGTCCCTCATAGCCTCGTCGAGGTTTGAAATTCGCACTCTCCCCCTATCTGTCGAGTGCGGCCACGAAGTCGGCTACGTCTCACCTTCTTCTGGTCTCTCCGTAAATTCGTGCCGTCTTATGAGTTGACACAACGTTGTGCGTATGCGTTTTCAGTATTCTGGAGTTCGGACCAGTTAGCTGCTTAACGTCTCGGGCTTCGCCAGGGCTTTTGCCATTTTGAAAATGGTCGTCCGCAGTGCGTTAGAAAAACGGCTCTTTTGCGTTGTTCGGAGATGTCTTCCATCTCATTGCTCTCCAGGTACATTCTGGAAACGGTCTGCATACGAATCCCTCTTCCTCGTTGGATTAAAAGGTGCGGAGGTGCGTTGTTCCCAGCCATTTCGTTGTCGTCTGAATTTCTCTCACCGCGTGCTCGTCTCGCGTTTAGGATGATCCCATCCTCGTCGCCAGTGTTTTGTCCGGAAAAACACGAGGTAGACCGGGTTCCAACAGCAAAGTCTTTATTTTAAGTCAGGATGTAGAATAGGAACATTGGCTCAAGCCGCGGCCGTCTTTTATATCTTTTCCGGCCGGCTTGCAGCCAATGACAGTGTTTGATTTTCCGCCTTCCGCGGCTGCAGGGATTGGTTCAAAAGGAACCAATCCCTTATCGTTCTTAGTAGCCAATGGGAATGCATTATTTGAAGCCGGTTATTTGCATACAGAACAGTATGCATATAGTAATAAAGTATATTTAAAGCTACAACTAACCCCCTGTTGTTCAGGATGAGTCTCTCTGATAGACTATCAGCAAAGTCTTGATGTTATGATCCTCTCCTCTTCAATACCACTGCTTGGTTGAACATTTTGGGTTAAAATAGACTCTGCTTGGTAGAAACCAAGCAAGCAAACAAACAAAGCCCCAAAAACCTACATTCTTAAGTTTTATAACTGACTTGTTTAACAGTTGATCATAAATTGACTTTAGTCACAATTGTTGATTCCTGCACAATGGCACGTCAAGAAGTTTGAACCCAGATCTTGTTCAATCTCTTCCTGGCCATGGAGGAGAATGAGGAGTGAAAGAATTGTGCACCCTCAGACCCTGCTTTGACTGAGAGGGAATTATCCTGTGAATGTTGAGGCCTGATTTTGCATTACATAAAAACAGCCTCACAAACTCTCCTGATCTGAAAGACCATGAAAGAACTTAAAACAGAAGCGGATGAGCCAATTCCATTACAAAATGGTGTCCCTCAAGACAAATTAAAAGAGTTATTTGAAACAGCAGCCTTATAGGTTATTTTTACATATAAGAAAATGTTCTGATAGATTTTTTTAAAGGATATAAAATGCATTAGCATATGGAATATATCAACTTTTAAAGTGAACCTTATGTTTTAAAACTTGGAAGAAAGGCTGATCAAAATGAACAAGATACTTAGGTCAAAAGCCCACATAATCCAAGCCTGAAAAGCAGAACAAAGGAGCTTTTCATTTTAAGGGTGTTTTTTTTTTACCCTTAACATAAAAAATAAGCAGCTGACAGAGAAGAATCTAGCCTGAAAATTTAATATCCCTGAAAAATAATTAACAATTTTTACTTTAGAATATTTTAAACAGTTTGGAACCAATTAATGTATCACCTAAACTTGAAAGAGGGCCAATCTTACTTCTATAGTTTAGTGTAATAAAGATTTCACTGAATTTTAAAAATGAGGCAGCTAGATATATTTTTGTCATAGTTTGAAGATTCAGACCTAGAAAGATGTGTAGATTCTGTCACATGTTATTTTCTTAGAACTCTACTATATTTGTAGAATTCACATTCCAAACCTCCAGCTGTGGGTCTTGGGATCAATGGGACACTAATGACAAATATATTGAATAATATTCTATTGATTTAAAATAAAGCAAAATAATTAGATGGTACCCTTGAAATATAATTCAACTAACTATGGATTTCTTAACTCATTGATCAAAAGCACTTGAGTATAGGAATAGATAATGTATATGCTGATTTGTAAAGTTTGCTTGATAATAATATAATTGGCAAGGATTCTCCAAATAATAACATTTTTCAGTGTCTTGAAGTGAAATTTCAAACTGAATATGAAAAATTCAAATAAAAATTTATACAGTGCATACTCACACACACACACACGCACACACTTATGCTTTCAAGAGAGTAATATTCAATATTCAGCAGGCTAAAAATGTGAGATATCCAGGAAAATTGCAATGAAACAGCACTGCAAACATGTAAGATCTATCACTATCCTTGCTTTTGAAATAAAGATGTGCATCATTCAACTCAGCCCTGAGATGTAGTATGGTAACACAGAACAGATTTTAATTTCCCCAGGGTAGAGCCTCTTTTCATTCTGTCTTCATGAAGTTCTGCTATTCCAAAGCATCATAATTTATACAATGCTCCATAATGTTTATTTACTTTATTTAGAATGTTTATACACCACTTTATTCTACTGCAATTTCTACCGGTTAACATAATAATAAAACAGCAGTCTGTAACTACATTAATAAACAGTGAAACAGTTAAGTGCAAATATCTTGGCTGGCACCCTGTATTTGTGGTAGCAATTGGATGCTCTGGGAAGCAACACTGTTTTAACAGCCTTTCTAAAGAAATGCAGGAAAAGCATCAAAGTTCTGGAAGATGTTATTCCAGAGGGAAAGAGGAACACTGGCTCATTTCCCCAGTTACCCGATTTTTTTTTGGGGGGGGGAGGACATATTAAGCAGAGGAAGGTACAACATAAAGTAGTTTTGCTTGAAGGAGACATTCCTGGAGATACCTGGAACTGTATGAACAATATAAAGCATAATAGGTTGAAACTCACACTTTGAATTGTATTCAGAAGCCTATCAGAAACTAGCAAAATTCATATCAAATGGCTGTGAAAGCTCTCATCCACCATGTGGGACATGGCACCAAATTTTTTAACTAACTGCAACTTCTGAGTAGTCTTCAGTGAAAATTGTTTCAGAAATCTAGATTTGAGTGATGAGGGCATGTGTTACTTGCGCCAAAGCTTCCCTCTCCAGTTATGGTCACAACTGATACACCAGACAAAGATCTCAAAAGACTTCTGTACTCATAGTTCTCCATAGCTGCAACTCTAGAAGGATCCCAAAGATGTAGACTTTTTCCTTCATGAGGAGTGACATCCCATCCAGACATAAAACAAGAGTTGACAGAGGCCAAATAGCCCATCTCACTATGATACTATTTAAGCTTGTTCATCCATCAAGACCTATGTAGTGTAGCTTAACTATAACTCGATAAAAGAGCGGTGAAATATTGTATTAATTTTTTGACAAGCAAATCATCAAATCAGTATAAGGTTTGCAGTGAGTCTATTGTTAATCACCTCAATCATTTCAAGTTGGGTATGGGAATATTGTGTGGATGAAGAAATTATTTTCATTCATTCTATAATATCTCTTGATTTCATTGCCCCACCTGTTACTGTATGCTGTCTTTTCAAGCTACATAATTTAACTGAATAACAGAGTTGGAAGGGATCATGGAGGTCTTCTAGTCCAAGCCCCTGCTCAAGCAGGAAACCCTATACCATTTCAGACATGTGGTTGTCCAATCTCTTCTTAAAAACCTCCAGTGTTGGAGCATTCACAACTGCTGGAGACAAGTCATTCCATTGTTTAAATTGTTCGAACTGTCAGGAAATTTCTCCTTAGTTCTAGACTGGTTTCTCCTTGATTAATTTCCACCCATTGTCTTTTTTTTTTTTTTTTTGGTCGTTTCTTGTCTTGCCTTCTGGGTGCTTTAGAAAATAAGTTGACCTCCCCCTCTTCTTTGTGGAAGTCTCTCAAATATTGTCTCACTGCTATCATGTCATTCAGAATTCTTCTTTTCATTAAGCTAGACATACACATTTCCTGCAATTTTCCATTTCCCATTCTTCATATGTTTTTGCCTTTAGTCCCCTAATCATCTCTGTTGATTTTCTCTGCACTCTTTCTAATGCAGAGGAAAAAACATTGATCTGGCCTAACTGATAATTATTTAATATCATGCACCTGATGTAAATGCTGAGAATTTACTCTACTGCCTCAGAGGAGAACTATTATTACTTTTCCATAGTTCCCCCTCAATGTCTTCTGAAAGTTCACATGAATATTTCTACCCTAATGGCTTCTGTCCCTCAGTTGTCATCATACTGTGTTTGAAACAAGCTAACTTTTAAGAGGATAAGTTTTCTATGTAACATAGCCTATTTGAATCCCTCACCATGTTCTAGCTCAAACTAAAGTGTTGACTGAGTGACTGGTACTGTATTAGGTCATTTCTGTAATTTTTGACTGCCCAAATTGGTCTATACTCCTCCATAAAATTTGGAAAGTTTCAGGCACTACCAAATGCGTAGGAGGTATCTGTAAATCCCCAGAGTAAGCAAAACAAATGAAAGACACCCATTTCCATTTTCTATCCATATACATAAATGAAGACATGCCTCCATCCATAGCTTAATTTCAAACATCAAGCATCTGATATCATTTTCCATCTATAATTCTGAGGTTGATTAACTGTAGCCACCTGCAACACAATAGCTCAAAGACCAGTGTCAATCACTTGGCAACAGAACCTCTGTCAGTAATAATCCCTTTGTAGTGACTTCATTGGAATCAAACACAAGCAATACCACAATAAAATTACATCAGGATAGCAATCCAGGTCTTCACCTGAACTCTTAACTGTGACATATTCCCAACGCAAATTGCTCAGTTCCATGCACTTCATCTCTAATGAGATACATTTCTTCACAGTTCTGGCTCTGTACCATATACTGAGATTGTCTCTTCTGAATTATATTTCTAGGCAAACTTGTCTCTGAACTATAGTTTAAGTATTCTAATTTGCATCCAAAAGTTGTCATTGTGGAAATTACCTGATGCTCTCTCAGGAGATCCCAATTAACTGGCTGTCCAAATTATTTGTTTGACTAAATAATTAGGCCAAAAAAATTACAAACAAATAAAATGACCTTACAAATTAAGCGGACAATTGGAGACTAAGAATACAATTGCCTTTTGTGTAATCAGCCTGAGATGTAAATGTGGGCTGTCAATATTTTTTCTTTATTCATTAGAATTATACCCTACCTTTCCCTAGGATATCAAGGTAGCCGCACAGAGCTCTCTGTCCTTCCATTTTTTAATTTATAGCAGCATTATTATAATGCAATAGTTGCATTATGATTATAGGCTATGCTGAGAGAGAATGACTGGCCCAAATTCCTCCAGAGCAGGGCTGTCAAATTCATAGCCTGTGGACTGAATGCATCACATGCAGGCTACATGTGCCTGGAGGAAAATAGCAATATACAGAATAGAATGGAATATAATTCTTTATTGGCCAAATGTGATTGGACACACAAGGAATTTGTCTTGTTGCAAATGCTCTCTGTGTACATAAAAGAAAATATACATTCGTCAAGAGTCAAGAATCATAAGGTACAACACTTAATAATAGTCATCGGGTACAATAAGCAATCAAATCATACTAGGAAACAGTCAATATAAATTGTAAGGATACAAGCAACAAAGTTACAGTCATACATCATAATTGGGAGGGGATAAAGAGTAATGAGAAGATTAGTAGTAATAGTAGTGCAGACTTTGTAAATAGTTGGACAGTATTGAGTGAATTATTTGTTTAGCAGAGTGATGGCATTTGGGAAAAAAACTGTCCTTGTGTCTAGTTGTTCCGGTGTGCAGTACTCTATAGTGTCATTAGGAGTTGAAACAGTTTATTTCCAGGATGTGAGGGGTCTGTAAATATTTTCACAGCCCTCTTTTTGACTCGTGCAGTATACAGGTCCTCGAGGGAGGGCAGGTTGGTAGTAATATGTCACATGATGTAGCCATGATGGCATGAGTTTGACATCCCTGCTCCAGAGGACCTGAATCAAAGTTTCTCTAATCCTAGCCAACCAATTTAGTCACTACCTTACCATGGCTTTCTGCAAATTATCTCAGACAGAATGCCTATTTAATCAGCAACAGTTAACTGGAACAGCACTGAGTCACCAGAATAACAGATTAAGAGTTGGAAGGGATCCTGTCCAAGCAGATGACTCTATATTCTGGATAAATGATGGTCCAGTTTCTTCTTAAAAACTTTAAATGTTGGAGTACTGACAACTTCTAGAGGCAAGCTGTTCCACTGATTAATTGTTCTTACTCTTAAGAATTTTCTCCTTAGTTCTAGACTGGATCTCTCCTTGATAAGTTTCCATCTGTTACTTCTTGTCCTGCCTTCAGATGCTTTCGAGAATAAGTTGACTTCCTCTTCTTTGTGACAGCCCATTAGATATTGGAAGACTGCTATCAAGACACTTTTTTTTGTTAGATAAAGCAAACCTAGTTCCTGCAACCATTCTTCATATGTTTTAGCCTCCAGTCCCTAATATCTTTGTTGTTCATTGCTGCACTCTTTCTAGAGTTTCAACATCTTTTTTGTATTGTGATGACCAAAACTGAATGCAATAGTCCAAGTGTTGTCTTACTGTGATATGTAGAATTATACCGTGAAAATATAAAGTAATGGTAATGCCATTTTTAACCTCTGTGTTAACCTAAGATAATTTATTGGAATATTATGTAAGAATTCTCTATTGTTTTGTATAAATGTTCATATTGGCAGGTTACACTGACCAGTGGCATGTTAAATATGGAGATTACTGGAAATGGGTAAATAGGACAAGGAAACAGATATTATGCTACAATAACAGGAGTGTTGCATAGCTGGATACATAGCTAGATTGTGAACCCAGGAAAGGGGCAGAGATATTTGGACCTGTATATAAACCCCAGCCTTCCTGGGAACCAGGTCTTCTGCACAAGGGCAGAATTCCCTTTTGCAAAAGCTCCATAATAAAGCTCTTATATATTGTTCACATGTCTTCAGTGTCTCCTGAATGGTTGATTTTTATCACACTTTTAAAGAACTGTATACTTGGGTTCTCCTTTTCTTTGTCTCACTTTAGGAAAAAAAGGACTGCTAGCTCAATTTGCTGTCTACAGAGATTACTTCCCAAATTTGCTGTCCATAAGTTCCAACCTGATGAAGTTTCATATATACTTACTTTATGGAACATTGGGAGATTGAGTTGCTTATTTGGCTGGGAGTAATAAATGTTTATATTGTGTTGTCAATTTTATTGAGAAAAAGATAGCAGATTGGTGTAGATGATGGCTGTGGTACAAGATGGAGGAAGTGGATGTAAATCCCCAGTGACCGGTTGTAAGTTTTGACATATAAACTACAGGTGGAAGGTGGAAGAGGGCCTAGACCATTAATAATACTGCAACATGAAGTTGATAGTGATAGTGGTTAGTATCTTGTGTGGGGTAGGAATGGAGGTTTTTGATGTATTGCCTAGTTATCCAATAACGTTTCCATACTGAACCCGACAGTGAATATTATCAAGTGCAAACACCACTGATACTAATTGAATCCACAATTCAATGATAAGATCCACTTTGGATGATGGATTACCTTTAGGTAGATATCCAAAGTGTAATCACAAATGTGATGTAGTCACATAGGGACGTGTTACGAAGACTGGAAGCTTTGTATAATCAATGTGTAGAATTATATGATACTTATTCACCTTCCTTTATGGGATTTAAAATTTTGGAGGAAGGGCTATTTCTGCCAATATACTGAATTAAGAATACTCAATTGAAACTTATGTTTTGGTGGAGACCTTCCATTTATATGGAGAGGTAGATGTACAATTGGATACTTTCAAGATCCTAAGGCTCCAATTAGAGCCTTGCAATTTCACTACCCTTATGATTGTATAAAATATAAGTGTCCAGGAAAAGAAACAGGATAAGGATATATAATCCTTTAACTATTGAGGATATGTTTTCATGTACTGAAATAGAAGAAATAAATGCAATGAAACAAGTATTATACCTGGATGGTAGTTTATGTTTTTTGGCTTATGCTTTTGTAACTGCAATAGTGGGAACCTATGTGGCATGCTATCTGATAGTGGTGGCTAACCTTTTTGGGCCCCTGTGCCAAAAATTGTGCATGTGCTTGCCCTCTCACGCTCATGTGCCAGCACCCAGAAGGCAGTGTGAATCCCCCCCACACCCCCTATGCATATGCACGCAATCCCCCCACCGCTCTGCACTTACCTGCACTGCACCACAACTGATTTTTGGCTGGTTTGAGGCCTTTTTCAGCTTCTCAGGGCCTCAGGAAGGCTTCTGCAGGCTTTCCGGGCCAAAAACTAGGCCTGTTTTATCACTTCCTGTTTTCATCCTGAAAAGCTTGCAGAAGCCTTCCTGAAGGCTCTGGGAGGTGAAAAAGGCCTCAAACTGCCCCAAAATCAGCTGTGACGCATGCACATGTGCAGTGAGGTAAGTTTGCCTGCAGCTCGCATGCTGGCATAAATGGCTCTGCATGCCACTTGTAGCATGTGTGCCATAGGTTTGCCATCAGGGCTATATGACAACAGGTATGGCAAACTCCAAGAACATAAACAAGTTAGTGGAGTTATATTATGATATGATGAATGATAGTCTTTCTAAAGGTGGTGGATTGTTTTAGTATCCACACAGAAGAGACATATGTATAAAGCAATGTATGCCTGCATGTAAGCTTTTAGTTCGCTGTTGTAAGGTGACTAAGCCTAGGAAACAGGAAGTAGTAGGGAAATGCTTAAGCCAGCAAGAGGTTAGGCTTATGTTGAGGGAGATTGATGATCATTCTCAGGTGTAAAAGTAGTATCAAAGAGGAAAGGGTGAGTTGTTATATGTAGCAATAATATATATATTGTCAGTTACACCTGAGAAAATGAAGAACAGAAGAGACTCCATGTTTATCAAAAATATGACCCATAAGAAGATTACTGGACAATTATATAACTGTATCTAACAAACAAATTATGTTTTGTAATTTGTTGTGTTTTAAAGTAAAATGTCATGTTCTTGGCTGGAATGGGGGTTTGTACTTTTGGCTTGAGAATTAATGTAAGAGATGCTGGGTCACCCTGACACAACGGAAGCCTGCAAATGATCCATTGTTCTTCGATGGACATAACAGGAAGACATAGCAATGAGAACAAGGGTAATTTCCAAAGACAAGGTGTTACGCTATGGGTGTGGTGTAAGGAGATGTGTAGTTGGATAGATTGTGAACCCAGGAAAGGGACGGAGACTATATATTTCAACCTATAAATAAAACCCAGCCCTCCTGTGGAAAATGTCTTCTGCCATGAGCAGAATTCCCTTTTGCAAAAGCTTAATAATAATGCTCTTGTTCACTGTCTCCAGTTGTTATTGTGATTATATCACACATATCTTCAGTGTCTCCTGAATGGTTGATTTTTATCACACTTAACAAGGCATTATAAAGCAGTACTAACACTTAACATGATCTTAATTCTATCCCTCTGTTGATGTAGCCTAGGACTGTGTTATATTTTTTAGCAGCTGCAGCACACCGCTAGCTCAACTTTAAGTGGTTGTGCTCTAGGAGTCCTAGATTTTGCTCACAGTTACTGCTATTGAGACAAGTGTAGCCTGTTTTATACCTGTGCATTTGTTTTTTCTTGTCTAAGTATAAAACATTACTTTTCCACTTGCTCTACAGCTATTTCTAACATTTCACAGCAAGGGGGAAAATTCTTTCCTCTTCATTAACATTGTCTGATAATATTCCTGGCCATTGTGGGTTGTAACTATGTGCTTTATTCTCAGAGTTTAGTTAGAATGAGAAATTTAGTTCCTCTGAAAGCATGTCTGACTGTGACCCAATGAGCTACAAAATCTTTGGCTATGCCTGTCACCCCAGTATTGTCTGGAAAGTTCTACAATTTGGCATGGTTCCTCTTCTTTCAAAGAATCTGGGATGTCAGCAGCAGGTGTTGTATACAATCATTTCCCTCCCAGAAAACATGTAACAGTGAGCAGAGTCAGCTTGCACTGGCTTTGATGCATTGCTCATCAGTTGCCAAAAGAGTATGGGTGGAAGGAGGCAGTCATGCAGAGAAATTCATTTGTATAAAAATAAAATATGGGTATTGCTCAATTTAAAATTTGAACTTACTTTCAGAGGCATCTGGTTGGTGACTCAGGGAAAGAGGAGGATGAGCTACACAGGTCTTCAGTCTGATCCAGCAGGGCTCTTCTAATGGGGAGGTCCAATAAAGGGAGGGAAAAATACACTAGAACCTTCATGACACAAATCCAATGCCAATGTGACAATTGTTTCTAACTGATTGGTTACTTGGCATCTGGCAGTAACAATCAACATTTCACAGTTTCCAGCAATCTGCCAGTTCAGCCATCCAGAAGGATGTTACTGGACTCTGCCCCATTCTGTTCTCTCTCCCATCTGCTCTATATTTTCCTAGATATGAAATGAAATACAGAATCCCAGAAAAATCCACAAGTAGCACAACAGAGAAACAAACAAACACAGAAAATTGCTCCCCCCCAAAAAATAAACAAACATAAGGCATATCCAAACCAATAGTGAACAAGCAGTAGTGGCCCAGAGTTTAGACAGAGCTGGAAAAGTGGGCCACTGGATGTGGGGCCATCTGTATGCCAATGATGTGCTCTTCCATTATCCAGTTTTCTTCTGCACATGGAAAGGGAGAATGGGAACAATCAGCCAAGACTAGATAAATGAATGGAGAATGATCACAGGCACAGAGGAAGCAAACAAGCATCAACAAAAGGAAGCAAAAAGGCAATGTGAATTTGTCCATGCTTTCTCCTAACCTATGGGTATATAGGGCGCATCTCCTTTAAAATGACCTTTAAAATTACATCAGCCATAGGAAGGAAGCTATCAGAAGTCTAAAGAATGGAATATGTTTGTAATAAATATGCAGTTCTAATAACTACATATTTTATTAGTTAAATGTTGAAGGCCAAGATTTGAGGCCTTTCAAAGGTCTTTCAAAGGTGAGAGTTTCAGATGAAACTTCCAAATTTCCAAAAAGCATAAGGGAAGAACATATGGGAAAGTAATTTTGACACAAAGAAGGAAAGAAATTAACTGAGGCTTTGAACATGATGTGGGTCTGTCGTCATATTCCATCAATCAGGCTGTCAGTAAAGATGGTAAGAAGGAACACTATGCCCAGTGAGACTCAGAATTGGAAAAAAATCTCTGTCTGTCTGTCTGTCTGTCTGTCTGTCTGTCTGTCTGTCTCTCTCTCTCTCTCTCTCTCTCTCTCTCTCTCTCCCTCTCTTCTCCTCTTTCTCTCTTTTCTCTGAATTTTTGATTTTTTTTTGGCAATTGAAGTAAAGCCCATGTCACACTGCCCAAACAGATGCAAAAGGACACAGTGGACGAGCAAAATGTTTCCATCCGTTTGTTATCCGCTCTCAAAAGGGGTAAAAATTGCATAAACTGGAGCGGATAACACGGACGCGGGGAGGACGCAGGCGGATGCAGAGCGGATGCGGAACGGAATGCCAAGCGGATGGAACGGATGTAGCGGATGGCAACATCCGCAAGGCTTCCGGGGGGCCTCAGCAAAGCGGACGTGAACGGATACAGCAACATGCAAGCGGACGCCGAGCGGATAAGCGGATGCACAGCGGAAGCCTAGCGGATTGCACAGCAGAAGCCTAGCGGATGCCTGGCATTAATTGCCATGTGGGAGGATGCATTGCGTCAGCCCCGCAGATATAACGGAAGACAGCTCGGAAGCAGGTCGGCCATTTCAGAGGAAAGACCTGCTTGCTGGAAGGATTGGCTGCCTTGCCTGCCCTCGCTGCATGTCTGCCTTCAAGCCTTGCTGCCAGCCTTGCTGTCACCCTCCGCCAGCCTCCCTGCAGCCAGCAACCCAACAACCATGCTGAAGCAGAGAAAGCCTCAGCCATCTGCTGCCAGCCCTTGCAAGAGGGAGAGCTACCATCCCGCCCCTGGCCCTATTCACTGGTTCTGCTGGGCTTCTGCAGCACGGGCTCACTCTTCTGGGCTGGGGCTTCTGCTGCTTCTGCTTTTGGAGGAGCTGATGACAAACACTCCAGCACCAGCCACCTCCACAGCACATGCACCCTTCCACCCTGAGACTGAGCGACTAAGAGGAGTGCCAGAGACTCATTTTTGTCTTATAGCTTGCTGTTAATAAAAGTCTATTTTTGATTCACACACTTGCTTCATCATTTCTTTTTTTAATAAGTCTTGCGGAAACTTTTAGAAATGGTTTACGCCTTTGCATGCTTGGGGATGGGTTAAGAATAGCTGTGGGATGGGCAGGGAATACCTGTGGGATGGGCACGGATACCTTTGGGATGGGTAATAGCTGTGGAATAGATAAACCTCCAGTGCAAGCATGTGAGACTGTATGGTCACCCTCCCAGGTGCCCACCTATGGTCCTTTATTATCAATAACGATATAATCAATCATCCACACATGTCAATATAAACACCAACTCTTTATTAAACACCCTGTTCATTGTAGCCCAACCAAACATACATGGCCCAATCTCATCCATGTGATGAGACAGGCTGAAGGAAGCATCCATTTAAGCATTTACCATCCTGTCTTGCCACTCCACTGCTCCACGCTGGGGAGTTGCACCAGTGTCTCAGGAGATTGCGCTGCTTCTTCGCCTCACGGGAGGCTCTGTTGGGGCCTTGCGCATCCTCAGTGTCGATCAGGTTTTGCCTTGCCTCCATTCCCAGGCTCCATGTCCCCATTGCCTTGTTGGTGGTCCACGAGCCTGTTCTGCAAGACTGGGTATAGCGGGTTTGCACATGAGATTGTGCAAGATGCAGCAAGCTTCCACGATCCTCCTCATGGTCTCTAGGCTATGCTGCATGTTGGTGAGAAGTACCTGGAAACTGTTGGCCAGGATGCCAAAGGTGTCTCCACACCCCGTCTTGCCCTGAACAGCCTGTAGTTTGAAGATCCTCTCTTCATGGTGAGGTATTTGGGGTGTAGGGCTTCATGAGGTAGGTTGTGAGGGAGAAGGCGTCATCCCCCACGATGAAGTAGGGCACATCTTGCGTGTACGTTGTGGGCAGGCGAGTCTGGATCTGGGAAGCCCACCATGAGGTTGCTTTCCAGCCCCTCCTTGAGGTGACTGGCGTTGTATACCTGGGCATCTGAAGATGAGCCGTTGCCTGAAGCATCGATGTCCATGAACTTGTAGTCAGCATTGACCATGGCGAAGAGGATGATGCTGAAGAAGCCCTTGTAGTTGTGATAAGTGGACCCCGCCTTGGCTGGCACTTTGCAGGCCATGTGCTTGCCATCGATGGCTCCAACGGTGTGGGGGAAGTTCTACTTCTGATATCACTGCTCTGCAACTTCTTCCATCCTTCTTCAGTGGAGGGGCACTGGAGGAGCTCCTCCTTGTATTCTTCGATGATGGCCTGCACCACTTCTCTGACAACAAAGCTGATGGTGCTGGGTGCACCCTCCAGCCGTACTGCATGCTCCTGTAGGGTGGTCCCTGAGGCCAGGTGCGCAGAGCGAGTGCCACCTTGAGCCCAGGTTCTAGGCTGGGATGGAAGTTGGTGTTTGTCTTGGTCAACCTGGGTGTCAGGCGCTGCACAAGTTCGTCAAACATGGCTGGAGGCATCCTCATGAAGTTTTGGAATGCCCGAGTGTCTTCGCTCCTGAGCTCCACCATCAGCTTGTTGTACAGTCCATCCTCCTGCTCTTCTGGCGAACCATCTTTGGATCCAGACTCTTTTTGGGTGGCTCCTTTTCTTCTCGCAGTAGAGTTCACAGAGCCTGCAGATGGTTTCGCACTGTTGCAGAAGGATGGTGGCTGCTGAAAGGACTTTGTCACAATCCACGGTGGACATGACTGGATGCTGTGGAAGAGGAAGAGTCAGATGAAGGCTGCAGAGGTCTGCACAGCTTGGCTGCTGTTCTGAAAGTGAGATGCAAGCGAGTTGCTCCCCTTTTTATAGGCAGTGTAGATGTCCTTTGTATCCTCTCTAGGCATCCTCTAGGCATCTGCAGACATCCTTAATATCCGAGATAGGTCCCCTCTGCGAACGTTTTTTCCGTTTTAAAAGCTTTGTTTCTGCATCCGTTTGCATCTGTTCTGCGTCCGTTCCGCTTCCTCCCTGCGTCTGAGCGGATGCGAGTTGCGCGGATGCAAGAGCGGATGCCTGGCGGATATAGCGGATGCGTAACGGATGCGTAGTGGATGCAGAACGGACGAACTGGATACATTTTCCACGCAAAAGTTTTAGGTAGCCCAAACTTTTGGAGCGGATGAAACGTCAATAAACGGATGCTGGACGGATAGAGAGAAGCAAAACGGAGGCAGTGAGTACATCGCGTTTTCGAACGGATGGCAAGGTTTTTTGTCCGTTTTACATCCTCTTTGTGACATGGGCTTAAGTTACTGCATCACAACATTCCAATCTTAACAGTTATGTTTGCCAAGATCAAAAACCTCCTCAACCCATACTTGTTGGAAAATGAGTTTTGAATGGCTGCACTAGATGGATTCAGCAGCTGAAATGACTTGTATTAGGAACAGAATCTCCGGTGTATTTTAGGTATGGTCAAAGATTTGTGTGGCTTGTAGGAATTTGGAAGGCATGGAGATTCCACTGTCTCAGTGGAATGGACTCAATGGACTGTGAACTGAATTGGAAGTTCTGATTCAGTGTGAAAGAATTGGCCTGCTGATTGGTGTGGATTTCAGCATACCTGGCCTGCTCTGTATCACCAGGCTTTATGGTCATTCTTTACCACAATGTTTTTAAAAAATACAGGGGGAAATTAAAAACAGGACCTATACAGAGACATATTATTTATTATGATTAACCCCCCTGCCCATAGAATTATTATGTCATATGACAAAAGATAACAGGGAAATCATGTATCGAAGCTATGAATGTATTATATTTAAACCTTTTCTCCTTGATGGGCCTCTACTCGACTAACTTCTGGAAAGCACTTCAGACCTGGTATTTTCCTCCCAAGCCCTCGGATGACAAGGTGGACGAGAGGATTTAATGAGGGGCTGCATATGGAAGCTTAAGTTGGGTGTCAGGTTTTAATATTTATGGTTATAATAGATATGCATATGCATATGCAATATATTGTTTTATTATAGATGTCATTTTAATTATTGATTGGGAGATGCCCAGAGTTTGATGTAAGATGTGTAGCGATTTGTAGTTGTTGTTAGTCGTGAAGTTGTGTCCGACCCATCATGACCCCAGGTCTTCCTGTCTTCCATCATTCCCCGGAGTCCATTTAATCTCATGCCAACTGCTTCAGTGACTCCATCCAGCTACCTCTTTCTCTGCCATCCCTTTCTTCTTTTGCCTACAATCGTTCCCAGCATTAAGCTCTTCTCCAGTGACTCCTTCCTTCTCATTAGGTGGACAAAGTATTTGAGTTTCATCTTCAGGATCTGACCTTCTAAAGAGTGGCGAGGGTTGATCTCCTCTAGGACTGACCAGTTTGATCACCTTATGTATAGCTATATAAATATAATAAACAAATAAACAACTCTTTCAAATTAATTCTTTCATTATGTTACATACCATTAGGAAATTTGGGTGACACAGGGATGGTTTCTCAAATGTGGTATGTAGCATTCAATGTGTTCAAATAAAATCAGTGTAACCCAAGTTTGTGTCCTATTTGACCAACATTTTCTGGGGAAGCAGTCATACATATTCTCTCCCACCCTTATGATGTATACCAGGGTGTCAAACTCAAGTCCTGTGGGCTGTACCTGCCCATGGGATGCTTAGATCTGGCCTGCAGGGTCACAGTTGTCTTTCACTATTTCACTGGAAACAGTGAAAGACCAGCCCATGGTGCCTCTGCCAGCAAAAAGAGAACTTGGGAGGGCAACACGCAGGCTGCAGGACATCAAACTTGCCACGCCCACTCTACACGCCCACCCTGGCCATGCCCACTCAGAGGTCAAACACAACCCTGATGTGGCCCTCAATGAAATTAAGTTTGATACCCCTGATCTATATTCTCTAATGTAAGGGTGTGAAACTCGTGGCCCATGGGCCAGATGTGTCACATGCTGTTGAGTGAAGGGGAGAAAAGGCCCAATATGTCACATGATGCCAGAATGATGATGCAAGTTTGACACCCATGTTCTAATGCATAGGAGAATTGAAAGGAGGCTTTCTTTGGCCACCCCTTGATAGATCTGTTTTGCCAAGCATCAGGGAAGTGGTAAACCACCCAAGCGATTGGTGCTTTTGGATCCAGAGACAATAAGCACACCAGTGAATAAAGAAATTGTAGGCTGCATTATTAATTCAAGCAAAGAGATGTAAAAAAAACCCCATAACATAAAAAGCATACATACCAAGCAAGATGATACCCAAATCCCTTACAAGTGGTCAGGAACTTCTCAATAACAATAGCAGAGACATCCCAAGGGTGGCCAATTTCTACAGTATCCAGTGCTAGATTATTTTCTAGAAGCAGCCTGCTTAAAGGCTAGTACCAGGGGTTTTATCAAAACCTGGCACCATGCTTTCATGGCCCTGCTTCTTTGATCATAAGACTGCAAGACCGGATCTTGTCCAAGTGACACATGACTCGAAAGCCTGCAACTCTCACAGATAACAAAACTTCACAGCTTTTGAAGATGTGAAGATTCCTCCTATCCCCTTCTCCTTAATTCAGTGAACAAGAGTAAAAACAAACAAACAGGTTAGTTTAGAATGAGCTCTACATTTTAAGATTTTTTTTTAACATGAAGGAGAAATCAAAATAGGTCACTAAACTTCTCAAAATAACAATGGTCTTCTGCATTGCCACCCCAAGGTTCAAATTTGCAGCAAGGAACAACTGATAGTTCTGTATCCTAGTGACAAAGCAGCAATGATTTTAAAATATTATTTTTAAGATAAAGGAAGGGAGGTTTTCCAGTAGTGTGAACAGAGGGTAGAAAAGAAGCGGGAATATGCTTCCTTCCCCTGGACTGGGCAGAAACCCAAAGGGGAGCTGCCAGAAGATATAAACCTTGAATGGAGCATGAATTTCTGGGACTGAGAATGGCTCATTAACTTAAATGACCATCATTGGATCAACCTCAAGGTTGTATAAAAATAGTGAGTGTTAACTACTAGAGAAGATAAGCAACCTGGTGGTTTGGACGAAATGGATGCTTAGGTCAGTGACCAGCCACTGGGAAGGAAGAGGCATGCCAGGCACTGCAGCCAACTGGGATTTGGCTAGAATGGAAAAATGTCCTGGAGGCCATTCCTCTGAGGACCTTAAAATGGCACCAGCTGGAAAACAGACGTTCTGAATCAAGGCTGGAAAATACAGTCAGGGGTTGCATTTGGAGCCGGCAGGGAGTGGGAACAAGATGTCATCCAGAAAGAAATGGGCCAAGTAGAAAGTATCAGTAGAAGCAGCAAAGCTTATACCAGCTGTCCATGAACAGCAGAAGGTTCTTTGTCTCTTATAAACGTCTCTTGGCAGAAGTGCTCTGACCTTTTTTTGTTTGTTCTGGGCATATTTTTAAAGTATAATAGTATATAGTGCACATATAAATAACTGGACAAGGAACAACTCAAAAGATAATATTTCAGTACATTTAAAATTCATATAATAAATATTAACTTTTAAATATTCACAAATGGATTGTCATTTTGCCCCAGTAACATTGGTTTTGCTTTCTCATTCTCAGCCTCAAAAGTAGATTTGTTTTACTTTTATCCAGATTTTCTGTAGAATACTGATTTAATATTAGTCTCATGCACACGTACACATTCCTTACAGGATTTTTATTTTATTTTTTTGGAAAAAAGGGCTCAATTGGCAAATTAAAGTTATGGCAGACTACTTTGTGGATTTGAATTGGGACTTTAAAAGCAATTTCCTATTCATGTCTGCTCAAAAGTAGCTTTCATTTTATATAATTGTGATTGCTTTTAGTAAGGGAGTATAGATTACAGTTTCAGTCTGTTTTAGAGTCATAATACCCTAACTATATATAAAATAAATACTATTACATAGAAGTAAAGATTCCAGTAAACTTACCGCTAAGTATAATCACCATATGGCGAGTCAAATGAATATTACTTGGTGAAAGCATATAATTTTTCCAAGCACCACAACAAATGGATTTATTACCAAGTAATTACTCATACTATCAAATTATAAAGATGTGAACTGCATCTACATGGAAGTTAATTCAGTGAGAACAAGTGTTTCAAAGCAAGTTGGTATAACTCAGTGTAAGTTGAATGTAAGCTTATTCAAATCAATGGATTTAGTTCACGGCACTTTACATTACCTAGAAGATCTCTGATCCCTAAATTCAGCTCATCTTCTAAGTTCTGAACTTCTTTATTCATTAGGACACTTCCATGAGTTTGTTTTCATCTTTTAAACTTGTCCAGAATTTATAGCTATCAGACAGGAGTTATGAATGCTATGAGATGTTCATGAGGCCAGTTTATCTAAGTATTCTCAAAGATACACAGAATGAAGCAGACTCGATATGATTGAAGGCCTTATTACTCTTTCCTTCCATTCCTTCTGTCCAAAATTTCTCTTCCAGCATGAACTGCAAGAGCCAGCCCGATCTGGCTTGTTCTTTGCCACTATAGCTGATTGAGAAAGTGGAAGATTCTGGACTCTTTATTAGATTTGAGGCTAGAATTGCAGGCCTTATAGTTTGACTTCCAATAGCTCATGACCATTAGCCTGAGGTAAACCATGACTGTGTTTATGAAATGTACCATATCACAAATTAGCCAACCATATTTTATCCTGGTGTTTCATGTAAACTCAGCCCATATGTCGTGCAACCTCCAAATTAGTTTGAACAAACTATGGGTAATATTGGGTAAACATGTCATAGGAACAAAAGCTATTAAGTCCAGTTCCGCAGTAGGTGATGCAGATGCTCTAGATTTGGCAAAGTCATCCCCCATCTCTGTTTTCACAACTTCACTGCATGGTTTTCATTCATTCTGCAAGCTGGACACGATTTTCCAAGTCTCTTTATTTTTCTGTGCCTGCTGCAATATTGTCTTTTTGATATTACACCTCCGCAGAGAGATTGCCCTGAAGTAATTATCCCATTAGCCCAATCTAATTTGGCCTTTCTAACTGACATTTCAACAGTGGTGACAAGGCTGGTGAAACTATATTTCATGTTTTCTCCAGTTTCAATATCTTACTCCTGCATATATCATTTTGACCAAAGTTAGCTTTAGTCTAAAGAGCCTGATCAAATGGTATTGCAAATGAATTGCTCATTACCATTGCTTCAAGTTAGTCTGCAAATTAATGGTTTGTAATGTTTGCGTATGAAGGAGTAATAAGGACCCAGATATTACCAATTTCCTTCCAAAAGCGTTTCTTGACAAATTTCTACCTGCTTCATTGATATGAGCATATATCTAAGACATAGAAATCTTGGGATTAAAAGACTGGGAAAAATCATGTCATTTTTTAAAAAATAGAAGTTTCTTTATACCAAAAATAACATTTATTTTAAATAAGCAGCAAAGCATATACATTTGAAAAAAAATTAAAAACACTACCAGATATAATTTGCATACCTTATGCTGCATAATACTATCTATCTATACACACACACAAAAAAAATATAACTTATATTTGTGCACACTGCCTTTGTTGGCAAGATAAAATCTTATCGAAAAAGAAAACTGGTCCTTGAGTGGTTTATTTATAATTTCCTATACTGTATTTTAAGCAAATATTAAAAATCAATATACTGTTTGGAGGAAAATGTTGCTTCTTATCATAGAATCATAGGGCTGGATGGGGTCTTTGAAATCCTCTATAACAAGGCTGTCAAACTCCCAGCCTGCGGGCCAATATTCCAAGATTATTGTACATTATTGATCATGGTTTGGATTTATTAGAATGGTTTTGGAGGAAGCTTATTGGTGGCGAAGATACACTGTACACACTTATATACATAAGCACTGCCTGGAATATCTTCTTAAGATGTCTTCAGCAGTTTTCAAATTTTTAACAACCTACTGTAAAGATTGGCCAGATAGAGTGTTCAGAAACCAAATCCAAAAATGAGAAAAGTGGTTCAGCCATGAAAGCAGCCACTCCAATGCAGTAGTAATGGGTTAGTAATGTCAGATTCAAGGACAAAGAAGAATTACTCCTTAACTTTAGACTTTCTGGCTTCCTCAGCATCCCGGTTTTGAGGTTTCTTCCTTTGATGAGGAATTGTAGAAAACCCAAATGCTTGTGCATCCTTTTGAATTATTTTCATTAGACATAACGGCTCAGTTGTAATTGGTTTTTCCTGGCCACGGAAACTAAAGTTCATTATTTTTATTTAATTTAATTTCCAGTGCAAATAAAAATGTGAGGAATAATTGTGGAAATGCATTGTTAGCATCATAAGTCATCATCAGCAATATACGATATGTACTTTGTTGTATGCCACCAGAGTTGCTTCTTTTGCAAGATGAGAGCTTATATAAATTGGAGATATAAATAAATAAATATACCTGAAAGAGAAGCTGTTTATAGGCATGCTTTAAAAGTAAATGATAATAATGTCTATCGGTGCATTCAGTTTGAAAGTTGCAACCAGTATCTAAAAAGAAAAATAGCAAGCTTAGACTGATGACCTACATCTCTCATTGAATAAGTCTGAATAATATAGAGGTGAATGAATATGACATGCTTATCTTTAAGCACTCGCTGTGATATTAGACTAACCTTCCAGTCATAGCTGATGAGTCAAATAAGTCAATAAAATAATGTTATTTAAAGAAGACCTTTTTTATGGATATCAAGGAAAATGTCATTGCTCCTAGCAGGCAATAAGTTCTCTCATTGTATGTTTTCATTAAATACTTTAAATTGGTATCATTCAAGAGCAAGACAAATTACTTTCCAGCTATTAAACATTTTTGTCATAAAAGAGATACTACACATATATATCTTCCTCTCTGGAGAAGCAACCTTGGAATCTATTGTTATGAACTTTTCTATCTTGATTAGCATTCGAGATTTATCACCAAGGCTGCTCTGATAAATATAGTGGTTGATAAGAGATGTCAGAAAATGATAAAATGTTCCTTAAGGTGAAACCATATGAATGGTTTGACAGCATCCATAGGGCCATAAGGTCTCCCTTCTTTGGTTAAAAGAACATTATGCCTGCAGTTCAAGAACATATTATACATTTCAACTAGTCACCCTTAGCCCTTTAAAATCAGCTCTTTTATTTGCATGTAAGATTTTTTGCCTTAGGTGGTCATTTTCCCCCCAATATGGTTGCCATTTCTCCAACTAATCCTATAAGTTTATACTACACAAAGAGAACAGATCCCTCTGTGCCTTCTGCTTACCTTCTGAATAAAAAAATTATCAGAAGAACAAGTCACTAATGTTTGACATGTGTTGTGTCCCAATAGATATCAGGTAATTAAAATCTTTGTCACTACTGCTTCCTGCCTCTTCAAATATCTGCATTTGGTTTTGAAAGGCACATCCAGATTTTCTTCTTGGCTGGACAGGAAATGCTGGATACCAACAAATTATTTTTATTTATTCCTCCATTTATTCAACACAGATGGTGATTACAGTATCACAAAATTATTTTAATTTATTTCTGAGCAGGTGTAAATTATATATTGTAGCTCCTTCTCCACTTCCATGATTTCTGTTCCTTTTAATCAAACTATATCTGTTATTTGTTATTCTGCTGTTCTGCACCAAGGCATTGTGTTTTATATTTGCCATTTTGGATTAAACTTTATAGTTTTTAGTCCCCATACTATGAACTTTAGTGCCAAGACAATGAAGGTCATGAGTTTTTGGACTGTTTTCTGCTTTTCCTATGATTAGTTTAATAGGTCCCAATAAGAGCCACATTTTCACACCTTTTCCATGTGCAAGCCTGTCTCTGAAGTTTCTTCTTCTATTTCTTCTTCTATTTCTTCTTCTATTTCTTCTTCCTCTTCCTCTTCTTCCTCTTCTTCTTCTTCTTCCTCTTCTTCCTCTTCCTCCTCCTCCTCCCCCATCCCCTTCCTCATTTTATTTTATTTTTAAATTTTGTTAGCTGCCCATCAACCTTCATAGGATTTGCTCCTAATCAAACTTGGCATATTTCAAAGAAACACATTTTTTATCAGTCTTTTACAAGGTATAGTCTACCTGACTCTCTTGGATTACTTGTTTATTGCAAACTGAAGATGAGTCTGTACTATGAAATGGCTAAAAAAAAATAGAGATATAGTTTTTGTACCATGAGAATTAAGCAGATTTATTATTTTGGGTTGAACAAATGCTACTTCTGTAATTATACTTTGGTACAACCCTTTAAGAAGGATTCAGATTTTAGAGAAAAGTTCAGAAAACAATATTTAAAAATTGAGTGATTAAAAATAAGTCCTAGAAACTGAAATGGAAAGAACTGGATATTTATCTGTTTGTCTGTCTATTATTTATTTATTTATTATTTGTTAAGTTTGTATGCTACCCATCTCACCAAGAAGCAACTCTTGGTAGCTTATAAGCAAGAACAGATAACAAGATAAAACATTAAGATATTAAAATAATGACCTTTAACATTAAAGTTGACTTAAAATAATCATGGATCAAGAAGAAACAAGCAAGATGCACATGTTTAGCCTTGCAAAGTCAAAACAAAACAAACATGATAGTCCAAGTACATGGAGAAGTGTCACATAGAAGACAACCATGATTTGCGCTTTATCATTCAGGTTTGCAGGAGAAGAATCTAAATTCCATGGAAGCACATTTGACTGCACAGTAGAAAGAACCTCTTAGAATTAAGATCAATTCAGTTAGTCAGAGTAGTGGTTGCTTCTCCTTGACTGCATGTGGGGGTGCTTTTATCATGATTCCTGTGCTGAGCAAGCAATTGAATTCAGTTGTGTAAATGGCCATTCCACTGCTTGATTCTGTGATTTTATTTTCAAAGAAAAATGCTACTCCTTGACAGATGTCCATGCAACCTCCCAGAAAATTTATCCAGAACACCTCCCGGAGGTGGTCTGCTCTACTACTGAGGAGGTGTTAATGTTAAGATGATTTTCCTAATGTTTAATTCAGGAGTGCACAATCTTTGAGCAGGCAAGGATCCAAATTGTGCCAAATGGATGGGTTCAGGACAAACAAATGGGTGAGAACAAAACAAATGCTTAATATCATGTAATGTAATACTAGTACCATGCTACCTCCCCTGCATTTTATAAGTCCACTTTTTATCACATTAAGAGTTATAATTCAGTGGAACCTATGAAGGCAACAGAGAAATGCAGATCTATAGCTGTCCATATTCTCTTTATTGAGGGGAAGGAAAAACATAATTATTTCTTCTCTTTTGTTGGTAGAACAAGCAAAGCAGAAGCCTGTGAAGGTATTGGAATACTCAGAAAGCAATAAAAATTTATCTTGTATATTGTACTGTCCACATATAAAACAGTTTTTTTCCTCATGCCATCACTCTGCTGAGCATCTAATTTTCACAATACTGTCTTATGTCTAAAAATATTTATCCATGTAGTATGGCTGGATTGCTACTGTTCTTCCCATCTTTTCTACTATCTTCTCCATTGGTAACATGATTATATACCTTGTTGTTTAGTACACAGAGAGCTTATGCACGGGAGACAAAATTCCTTATGTGTCCAATCACACTTGATCAATAAATATTTGGTCTGATTCGATCCTATCCTATCCTATTCTCTCTGTGTATATGTGTATGTGTACATATACACTGAAGCGCTACTTAAATTAATAGTTGTGTTTGTGTGTATAATGTGTTGTATATCAGTGAATGCATGACAACTGAAGATGTCATATGCTAAATAAATATAGAGAGAGAGATTCCTGCATTTCTGTGGAAAGATAACATTTTTCCTCTTCTGTTTTTGCTGTTATTCTTGTTTTTCATTTTGTTTTAAGTCTCCTGGGAATGACCATTTTTTCTCCCATGTGCTCAATCAGTTAATATTCTAAAGTTGTCCTTTATGTTCCATAACAACTGGAATATATTCAAAACATGTTTGAATCATGTAAGAATGGGATGAAACTGGTAGAATCAACTTATCCCAAGTTCCCATATCTTATACAAGTATCAAGGAAAGTAACTGGACTGAATCTGAATGGATAATAATTTCAAATCTCTTTGTACATAGTGTTACCTGTGTCAGTTAATGCCTGCTTGTAATACTTACTTTTTTGTGATATAGATGTCTCAGTGAGCTAAGTCTGCAAAAACCTTAGACACAGCTGCCTGACCAAGTTTGTATTGAAAACCATAATTGCCCGTATGCTGGGCACAGTTAGTACCCATATATTTAATGTTGGCTCCTATTAAAATGTTATATTTAAAACTGCAACTTTAACACTATGTATCAGAGGTGGGAAAATTATTGGAGACAGTTGATTTGCAATAGCCATATAAATGCAGCATAAGCAAATGAAATGTACTTAATTAGCATGTCTCTTTTGTGTTATACCCATAGGTCCTTCATTTCCATAAATTGGAAGGTGTGAGCTTGTATTTATAGCTGAAAATTCTAACATGACAACCAGCTAAGATCATAAAGAAAATAAGGGAAGAAAAGCCAGAGAAGCCGTAGGCCATTCTGCATTTTTATATGGAAGAAACAGGTCAAGTCAAATCTATATGGTCAATCTTAGAGGTACGTAATGCTGATTGATTATCTTTCCTGGCAATCTTTCCTAGCATGATGAACATAACACATACGAAGACTCGGACATCTTTCATCTCTAACTTTAATGCACAATTATTATTTTTTTAAATCTACATTAAGGATGTATGGAAGATATACTACAACAGAACTGGAGAATGTTGATTGACAAAATAAACTTCTACATTTGGCTATGCTGGCAGTGAAGGAGAAATTTTAAAGTTCAAGCTTTCATAGAAATGCTTTCTAAGAGTCTTCCAGAACCAAGGTGTGTAGCATTGTGCCACATTATGCATTTGTTTGTGCATTCTTATTAAATAATCATGCAGTAAATAAATACATTGATATAAATAAAAGTTTTCAGAGTCCTGAGGAGATTTAATTCTAATCAAGTCTGTAGTTGGGAAGCTTTTGTTATTTTAGTTTTGGGGATATGTAGCACTGATTGTTAGCTACATTATTTTTCTCAGGCAATAGGATTGTATGTCATTCTGCTTTCCTGGCTTTTAAAACAGTGATGAATGACAGCAAACTCACCATCAAATATAACAAAGGGAAATTCTAATGCCTGACATTTTCTTCATATCGGCTAAAATGTCACAGAAAGAACTGTTGCAGTCAATCAGAATTCAGGCTTTTTTTCAAGGACCAAGTATCAGACATTTTGTTTCTGCCTCCCTTGCTAACAATTATGAGAGCTAATAACATATTTTTAAATTTATTTAGTTGGTTAGTTAGTTAGTTTAATCCCCTTAAAATCTTGTGCCTCTCAGGGGATAAAATATTTGCATACAAGCAATAAATTCAATGAAGTAAACCCCAAATCCAGTAATTACATGTCACAAAATATAAATATTTGGGAATCATAAAGCACTCCTACCATGGCACTTCTTCTCAGTATTTAGTCTGAGGTAGACATCTATAGCAAAGGTTATATAGTTGCCTCTTAAATGAAGATGTATGGCTTTGTTTTGATGTAATGTTAAAATATAGGTTGTCTTTGTTGTTGTTGTTCACTCACCAACTCCTATATGACTCTTTTCAACACCATGGATCATAGCATACCAGGTTCCCTTGTCCTACTCTGTCTCCCAGAGTTTGCCCAAATTCATGTTCAATGAATATGACACTATCTAACCAACTCATCCTCTTCTGTCCCCTTCTCCTTTTGTCTTCAATATTTCCCAACATCAGAGTCTTTTCCAATGATTTTGTCTTCTCATCTTGTGACCAAAATATTTGACCAGCTTTGGTCAAATATTTGAAGCTTCAGCTTCAGCATCTGTCCTTCCAAAGAACAGTTGGGGGCTGATGTCCTTTAGGATTGACTAATTTGATCTCCTTGCAGTCCAAGGGACTCTTAAGAGTCTTCTCTAATACCATAATTCAAAAGCGTCAATTTGTTTGGCACTCAAGTGTTCCTTATGGCCCAACTTTCATGTCCATACATTCCTACTGGGAATGGTTTCTCTAGCTCTTCTGCATTTTATCCCAGCTCAGCGATGAGGAGGTGGTCTTAACCTTTTGCTTTTTCCCCTTCAATAAATGGTTATTTATTTTAATTTAAAATCATTAATTTATATTAATGATTTTAATGACAATTGTGTCAAAATCTTACACGGTAGGAAAAATAAGGTAGACTGTTTTAAAGCTCAAGACTATGAGCTAAGGCAGACTGGATGCATGTCAGAGTAGAGATGTCAAGACTAAGTATTGATCTTCAGGGAAGCAACAGACTGGAATGGGTCCCATCACATCAGAGGACTCTCAGCTTGTCTACTACAGATAAGAATTCATGGAAGAAATGAAACAGTCATCATTGCTAGCAAAAGTGTCAAAATCAGTCTGGTATATAACCCTGTCAAAATATGAAAAGCCTGCTGAGCTTGGGTACTGAAATTCTACCTCTTAAAAATAGATCCATTCTAGGTCAACACCTGACAGAGAGGTGGCTTATGATATAGCAGTCAGCAACCATCAAGGTACTGCTACGTATGTCTTCGAAAAGATGCATTGGGGAATATTTTACTTTGTAAAGCCAAGGCAAATCCAGCCTATCTTCAGGTTAAATCTTTTTTTTTTTTCTGGCCTTTCCCATACCATGTTAGATCCTGTTCAGATTAATAGAATTCTGTGAGAAAGTCTATGTTCACCGCAAATACCTTCTTCTAACCATTTAAAATATTACTCTTAGATCATGGACATCACCAGATAGACAACACTGCAATTAAAACAGTGTGTTTTATACATGCAAAATAGAGGAAGCTCCAAGGTCAATCAGCAGACTACTGATATCACAAATATTATCATGTCCTCAATTTAGGCCAATGATATTAATAATAGGATATAGCCCTCATCTTTTCTGTTGGCATTTTGTTCAGTTGCCTTCCATTCATTTCTCCAAGATTAGGGTCCATCATAACCAGGAGAAGAACTCAAAGCATCAGATTGTGGACAATCCTGGTGAAGTGATATCTATCAAGTCACAAAGAGTTGGAAGCAACTTAACAAGAAGAACTGAGTTGAAACCTATTTGTTTGACTAAGCATCATTCGACAGACTCCCATATGAAAATAAACCAGGGTTAATCAAAAGCAAAAACAGGATGGAGGAGATGTTGATGATAGTTGACCACCATGAGGTTTATTCAATTCACAACATAACATCCATTGCATAATTTTTCACTCAAATGAGAATAGTGAATATTCTCTCCAATGTTTTAATTATTTCATTTTATTTGGTTTGTCAATTGCTGACAAGATAATAGATATAAGTAAAAATATAGTTATGAATACATGGATACATATAATAAAAATAAAAGAAACAATAGGATAGGGATGGTAGGCACGTTGGTGCGCTTATGCATGCCCCCTACAGACCTTTTAGGAAAGGAGTGAGGTCAATAGTAGAAAGTCTAAGTCCAAGTGCATGAATCATAGCTATGATTCTATCATTATCTACATGAGATTATTTGCACAAGGAGCTAACCATGCGAGAGAACCAAGAAAAGAACAGTGGGATTTGAAATAAGCTTAAGAGAGCAAGTCCAACCTATCTGGGCTTCTTTGAATCCAGAAGTCCTCTTTACACCATAGCTGCAACATGGGATAGATAATTTTGCACTGTTCTCTTTGTCATAATCAGATGCACTAGTTGAGAGAAAAAATGGATGGAGAACAAATGAAGCTAAGTGTAAACAGGGCAAAATTGATGATCATTGACTCTATAATCAGGCTTAATTATATTAAACCCTATAAGTAAACTATGGGGTTTGGGAATTTTGATCATGCATGCTTCCATTTAAGTAATGGATCCACACTTATGATCTTCCTTGATTCAGCCTTTGTTCTGGATTCCCACCATAGAGTTGAGGAAAGGGCTTAAACAGATATTTCCTTAAGATTGTCAGAGTTTTTGTGCTGCTTTGATTTGATTCCATAGCAGGATGGATATGATATAGCAACTATGGCCCCTTGATGATCTATGGATTTCAACTCCCAGAATTCCTAAATCAGGCATTGCTAGTCATAAAGAGGTTATATTTGTCCATCCCTGTTATATCGGGATGTTTGTAAACCACCTAGAATAAAAAAGGGTGAGTGGGAAACATATGCATGTTTCAGTTAATAACTGTTATATTTTTAGGCTCCCAAACTGAAGACAGGTTGAAATCTGACATTGGGACTAAATGAGAGCCTCCTCATCTTCAGGCCCTACCATTGTGGCTGTTATCCTTTTAGATGTGCTGGTTCACCCACCCTTGGTCTTGTTCTCTAGTTATTCTCCAATATTGCCAAAATGCTGGAAATGTATGATCTTATTACTGATTTAAAAAAAAACAACTCCATTAATTGAGCAAAAAAACACTAGATTCTGGTGGAAGTTGGGCCCACAATATTATGCATGGAGAATTAGAGCATGTAATAGAAGCTGACTGAGAATATGGAAAGCAGTGAAGTTATGGTCCTTCAGTTAGTTTTTAAAGGCAAAATCTATTTTCTAACTTTATATTCATAAAACTCATCTGTTCCATTATCCAAATATTTATTACAGCTTTATTTCAGAACTTTGTAGCAGTTGGGAGGGTGTAAAAAGCCGATAATTAGTCACAGAATGTATTTTCCTTTCTTTGGCTTCTTGCTCTCTTTTATGTTTGGTGTCTCAGATGGCATTAAAAATTTTAACAAGTGTGCATGAAATATCTTTTTTGTAACCATAAAAGTCACTTTGGGTTAATGATGGCAACTAGTGAATTTGAGTAAAGGACTTTGTGTTGTTTGCTTCTTTATATTAGCTTGTCATTAAAAAAAAGAGTTTGCATATGTATATGTGCATGTGCATGCATATGTGTATGCATATGCGTATGTATATATGTTGTTTCACTCACTCTTCTCTGTGGCATTAAATCTGTAAGTTCTTTATTCCTTTTTCATATTTCTCAAAATATTCAGTGGCACAAGTGATTGATTGATTGATTCACGCTGTATTAAATGCAGCTGCTACACACAGAATTGTCACAGAGATGATCAGGATAATGAATTGAAATAAGATTATTTCTTTTCATAAATCATAGTTTATTTGGGAAAATGAAGCATTAGAATGTCTATGGAGATTTTCAGTCATCCAGGTCATGGTTGTCCCAAAGGTGCTTTTTCAAAACACAACTGGACTTCGTTTTTCCTTGAAGATATTTTGCTTCTCATCCAAGAAGCTTTTTCAGTTCAGAACTGGAAAAGCTTCTTGGATGAGAAGTGAAACATCTTCAGGGAAAACAAAGTCCAGTTGAAGTTGAAGCATTTGAAGCAGTTTGACAAGAGTGTGCCATTTTACAGCATTTGACAAAGATAATATTTGTGTTAATTTGTACATTCAGTGTTCTTCTAATGCCAACCTCAGATGGCTATTAATAGAAACTATTTCAGTATCCCATGGAGCTGTTACACTGATGTTTTTTGATATGACTGATGTCAATGTGCACAGAGCACTTGGACTCACATATGCTCAACACAACAAGGGAGCTTGTATACTTCCTCTCCCCCAGCAAGGTTATGGCCCATCTGTTCATATCTGTTTCTTCTCAAAGAGCATGTGGGATTTTGCCATATGTGAAGCATAATCACATTTAGAATTTCTGGGGAGAAATGCTCAAATATTATTATTTACCCCTGGAGGCTGTTTTGAGATGCATGCATTTTGATCTGATTGGCAGGTAAACAGTTATGCCAATCTCCAAACTGTCTCAATTCCTCGTGGATTGGAAACTTGGTAGCTAAAAAATGGTAGCTCATGTTGTGTCAACCTCCTTGGCTAAAAACTCCTTTTAGCTTCTGATTGTTCAATGACAGTATTGCATCATTTTGTAATCTACGTTAGTAGAGAAAACACAAACAAGTTATAAACATTTTAAATGCATGAACGTACACGAGAAAATGGCCCAGAGCATTAATTCATAGGTGCATTTGGAGTGGTAGGTGGTAATGAGTCAATTATTCAATTTTAATTTTGCTGGAAAAATTACAGCAACCTATTCACAGTTGTTTATCAGCTAAAGTAGCAGCAAGGAAAAGGAGAGGAAGGGAACCGTGTTCTGAAGAGGGCTGTGTATCACTTCTGTACTCATTAATTTTTTTTTTTGCAAAGAAGAAAACCAGATAATACCGCACTTCATTATGGTAACCTCAGGAAGAACAGTTGCTTAGCACTCCAAACACCGTCTTGATTTTATGAAACCTAGAGGAAAGTTATAGGCTAATTTTAAAGAATGTGTGGCCCATGTGTTTTGATCTGATAACATGCATGCTAATACATAGGGGAAATTGTCTTGCAATTTTTTCAAAAATTTACATCTCCTAAAAAAGAAGGTTTGAGTTTTCTCCTTTCAACTGACGCAACAATGATTTTCTCTCAAGTTTCTCTTGTTTTGAATGCATTCTATTCTTGGATATTGTGGGAAATGCAACTACTGTTGTTCTTCTCCATTAAACATGCTTCTACCATACTGTTACAGGGGTGGGCAACTATGGCCTTTTTACCACCTTGGACTTCAATTCCCACAATTGCTGGGAGCCATGCTGCCTCAGGAATTCTGGGAGTTGAAGTCCACAGGTCATAAAGGGGCCATAGTTACCCATCCATGTACTATTACTTCCTTGTTTTTTTCACTGAACTCAAAAAGGGATGATTGGTTGATTGGTCAATGAAAGACAGGGCATTTATATATACTCCACACTTGCCCATTAATCATCTCAGAACCCATTTTTCTGTGAGTTTATGAGAACACAAGCCAAACCACAAGAGTAAAAATACAGAACCTCCCAAAAAAAACCTCCCATTCATGACACTTTAGTTAGAGACTTTGTGCTTAACAGAAAATGAGCAATTATCAGATAGATTATTTATGATTAAAGAAGAAATTAGCTCCATCCCTAGAAAAAGTGTAGTATCTCATGATTAAATAAGTACAAAACCACCAAAATGCAACAAACAAACCATCTATACATGACACTTTCACTTTTTTAATCTTCCATTTATTGAATGCATTATTTTGGCATAAGCTAACACATATTTAAAGACTCAGTGAGCAACACAAAACAGTGTCAGGATATAATACAACATGTTCCAGTTTATAAAGATGTGATTTCACTGCTTCCCTCTGGATCAGTCCATGAACAAACTATATCCTCCAATTAATTTATTCCAGCATTTATTTAAAAAAGAAAAACAGTCCTTTCTTAGGGATATAAAGGAAGACATGGAATTTTTTAATTGACATGCAAGATACACCAAATCAGAGTCATTTTGTGACTTGAGTAAAACCCTGAATGAAGTCAGCTAGTTGGGTTCTGTCAGGCCCAAGTCCAAAGACAGTACAGTGAAATCCAATTGAGTCTAATCCTGTATTTGCTTACTCCTAATAGACAGAATCTTGCCAAATTAAAGCTGTAGCCTTCTCACCTATTAGAACTATCCTGAGAGATTTTAGGGTCTACACCAAGGGTCTTCAAACTTGGCAAGTTTAAGATTTACGGACTTCAACTTCTATAATTCCTGAGCTAACATGACTGGAGGAGGAATTGTGGGAGTTGAAGTCCACAAGTCTTAAAGCTGTCAAGTTTGAAGATCCCTGGGCTTTACTGAACTTCTTCCTTTCTCCTCCATTCAGCTCAGGACTGGACAGTCTCTTTATCTCTCTCGGAAAGCTCTTAGTTGACAAAACTCCTATCTGCTGATTCTGCAGGTGCACATTCCATCAAATCAAACTAAACAATCTACATTTTGATCCCTATGCTTGTGAACTCTGTTTGTATATGTCTAATAGTAAACATAGCAATAAGACTTGGGGTTTTCCAAGTATGGCTTGAGAGAAAATACTACCCAGAGATGCTTATACCCATAGCAGCTCTTCAGAAATGGCCATTACGGAAGGGGGGCAGAGCTGGCATCTCAGCAGGACAACATGTGATCTTGAAGCTCCAAGATCGCCGCTGATATCTCTGTTGCAGGACAGTCCCACAGGACCTAAACTGTCCCATAGAGACAGTGATTGAGGAGGGTATATCCCGTTGATCTCAGGGACATTGCAAAGTCCCTGGCTGATCCAGGAAAAGCCCTTTTTGCTGGTGGCAGAGAGGCAGCCTTCCAAGCTGCGGAAGCTGGGACAGCTCCGGAATGGAAGAGATTTGAAAGAAAGTGTGTCATTTTGGTGAGATGAACTTTTACTTATTATTTCTTGAAGAGAACACCCTGAAAAAATTAAAGTGCACTAAAAGTGAAGAGAAAAGAACTTAAGTGGTGTGATATATTGTCAAAGTGAAAGGTTTTTTTTTCTTTTTTCCCTTTTTATTGCAACTTTGAATTTGGCAAAACTGTTTAACTTTAAGCTGGACTGGTGCTTTTTATCTTTTTATCTTTGTATTTCTTTCTCCCTTTTTTTTAACAATCCTTTTGAAAATCCCTTTTTGACTAAGATTCCTTTGCTTGACTCAAGATTTATTTTTCTCTTTTAAAAAAAAAAAGGGGGGGGAAAGACTTTACTTTTTTTTTT